>JASDQU010240558.1:42145-98859 GCA_032191745.1 Picea mariana | reverse complement strand
ATATTTTTAAAATATGGTATCAAGATATGAACCTGGGAGGTTTGTAACATCAGAAATACATAAAGATTGCAAATTCTGGAACAGAAACAGTGGTTGAGTTTTTTTGAAAAGTTTGAGGGATTTTGTGAAGGAATTGCCCTAGACTTTGCCTACTCATTTGATGGAGAGAAAGCCACTGTTGGGAACTTTACCCTCAGGGTCACTGAAGATAGTCTTGCATTTATCATTGGACTACCACAGACAAGAGAAAAATATTTTAAAACCAAACATTTCAAGGACAAATCATGGGTGCCTTTCATTTCAAGATCTAGAGTAGCATCAGTAAACTGGAAGAAAGGTATCCCAAGGAGTTGGTTAGTCCATCCCTGGGATGAGTTGGCATATCTTATACAAAAATTCATAACCTGTGAAGGTAGGTTCAGCATCATTTATTTATACCATATTAAACTGCTATAGCATTTGAGAGGGGACTGTGATATTAATATGCCATACTTTCTCTTACAAGCCTCTCCAAAATGGCCAAGACTGTCCAGAAACAGGGTAGGAACACAGGGAGGAGTTTGTATCACTGTGGTCTTATCAAAATGATTATCAAAGATGAACTTCAGAAGCAAAATGTGAATTGGCAACAGTTTACCATTGAGAATGGTTTTGAGACCATAAAAGAAGAAGAAGGAGAGGAGCACATTCTAGAAGTGATTGATGATGAAGGAGAGATGCAACACCCCATGGCAACAAGCCCAAAACTACCTATGGGGGGAAGAAAAACAAGGAGTATGGTATTAAAAGAAAAGGATCTTGAGGAAAAAAAAAAAAAAAATTTACCACTTATGAAAGGAGGACAAGAAAACGACCACAAGTTCAAAAAGGCCAAATACAAGAGAAAGAAGATGAAAGCACTTCATACAGCTCAGGCAAATGTGGAAACTTTATTGCAGGCAACAGAAGTGGTAGAAGATCAGTGACATAGGACAGGGACATTTTTGTGCATGAGGACATGCAATGACTTCCTCTTGGGGGAGATGTTGAGTCCATTTTTGTGCTTCCATAAACCATACTTTTTCCTCTTTATTTGTATATTTTTCCTTCATTTCATTCCACATTTTCCATGAAACAGCCTATTCAAGGTATATTTGTCATTGTTTAGCTTGAGAATTGAATTTTCTAAATTTTAGCATTAAAATTGGAAATTTACCAGAAATTACAGGATTTGACCAAATCCGTAAAAGCTCCGTGGTTTGTATACTTGCAGGACACCTGGGAAAAATCTAACACTTGGGTTGTGTTTCCATATGTACAAGGATGGAGAATGAGCTATCAGATTCGAAATCTGAGACTGCTATATGTCCGGTCAACGCTGGTCAAACAGGGCCACTTCAGCAGAAATTGCCCTGTTTCAGCCTTAAATCTTGGACAGTTTTTGATTTCGTGGGATTTTGACCACATATTGAGGATCTAAAGGAGGCATTCGACCCTCCTAGGATATTGTGGATCTAATCATGATATTTAGGAGACATTTTAGCATTTTTGGTTTTAAGACTCTTGTATAAATACTCTTAAGCTTAAACTAGTAAGGGAACCTTTGGATGAAGGAAGAAACTTGAGAATTTGCACTCTTGAAGATCAGCTCTGTGTTTTTGTTCATTTGAATGCTTATGGTGATTTGAATGTTACTGGAGTCCTTTCTTAGATGAAGTTAACCAAAGTGTACCAGGGAAGCATTGGAGGGCCCCCATTGCCAACTAGTACACTCTTTCATTGTGTTATTTTCCAAGTACATGTTTTAGATCTTGTTTGTTGTAGATGAGTTTTATCTTGCTGTAGGTAAATGAATTTCATAGTTCAGTTACATGATTAATGTTTTCAATACTTACTCATCATTGTGAATGGATTCTTGAATGAGAACTCAATGTGCAGTTAGACTTCAAGCATTAAGATAGTTTTGAATTCTTTTGAGTTATTTATGCTTTTCATATTGTGATTTGATTTGATGATAGTTGTTAATGAATGAATGAAGGAAGACAATGAATGCATCTCTTGAATAAGAGTTTTGTTCTTCTAACATTTGATAGGTCTGAAACTTTCTCTTGAATGCTTATTGTTTTCACTCTTCAGAAAAACAAGTGTTGATTACTGTTATGAGGACTATGAAGATGACTTATGAATAGAAGCTTAGTGTCTCTTACACGGTCAGCCTTAGAATAGGTTTTATGCTTACTATTTTTACCATTTGGAAAAACGAGTGTTGATTACTGTCATGAGATCTATGAAGATGACTTTTGAATAGGAGCTTAGCATCTCTTTCATACTCAGCCTTAGAATAGGTTTTTGGTTTATCTCTGTTTAAGATAAAAACTATCTCTAAATCCATATACTTTGGACATGCCTCTAAGTTTTACAAACACCGGGTTGACATTAAATGCACTCTAATTTACTTGGGTAGATTTGGAGCTCAACACCCACGTCCTGGGCATCTTTGCAATCATATAAAAATAAATTTAATAAATATGGGATCCAACTTAATACAGTTCCCTTCATGCATTGTGTGGATGCTGCTATGATGCCTATTGGAACTTCCTCATTGCGAACCTTTCAAAGTAATTACAGGTCATCATTTTGGTTGCTAGCCATTTTACTAGTTCATTGATCTTGTTGATGATGATTGTAAGGTAGCTAGAGAGGTAGTGGGGGGGCCCAGAGGGACCATAGTGATAATAGTGGAGATCATTCAATGTAAGGTGGACTAGGTCCACTATATTATTAAATAAGGCCCACTATGGTAGTTATATATAATAAATGGGTAATTAGATATAATTAATGTAAGAGAGCTTCTTAGAAGGTTCTACTTCTAGAAGATTCCTCCTCTCGAATGTTCTTAGGAGATAATAGCATTATATAAAGGGGTTCAAGCAATGGAATGAGACATGAAGAGAATTATTGTATTTGGAGTGGTATCTCAATAGGAGGATGCCCCCTCAAAGAGGCAAGTGAACAGGAGAGGATCCCTTCCATAATAGGATCCATTGTACGGTGTTGCCCTACCTCAAGGGTTTGATATAATAAAGTTGTGTTTTTATATATTGTTCTTGTATATCTGTTTTGGTGCTTTGGTATTCAGTATTTGGTTCTTAACAAGTGGTATCAGAGCACTTTCCTTGGGCAGACATTGTGGGCAAATATTTTTTATTTTTGCAGATTTTTTTTCCGGAGAATAAAAAGAGGGCCGCGACATTACAAAACTTTTCGGTAAATTTATGTGAAAAATTTGTAGAAACAGGTTGTAGATCTAATTGCCTCTCAGAAAAACACCCAATTTGAAAAAACAAATCGTCCGAAACGGAGTCCAGAAGGTCAATATATTGAAGTTTTAAAATCTGCAATTTTTCAGGGGTTTTTCCACGGACGGTGGCACGATTTGTTTTTATTTCTGTAGCATATGGAGGCTGAATTTTCTCAAACAAATTACAGATATGAGTTCCTCTCACAATTTCACCCAATTTCAAAAAACAAATCAGCCGAAACGGAGTCCGGGAAGTGAAGTTATGAGCATTTTAAATTCAACTGTTTTTTAGGGTTTTTTCAGAAAAAACCGCGATTTTCTGTTGTAACTTATTGTTCTATTTTTTGGGGTTTTTTCGTGATGGCTACTGGACCGAAGGGTTCATAGGGTGCTCATATGGCTATTTTTTCTCAAAACCTGAAAGAAATTCTTGAATCATTCAAAGTCCAATTGTTTCAAACATTGGATGACAGATTTGATGCATTTGTACATGGCCTCACAGACAGCCTCACAGATGGCCTTAATGATAGTTTTCTTAGTATTCAAGATTCATTGAATAACATGCAGGAGAGATTTCTTGTGGAGGGCCTCAGGGATGAATATAATAAAGAAATATACGCTTTGTATGATTTTGAGGTAGATTGTGATGATTGGTATATGGATAGTTGTCATTTCTGGGATGACAACCACTTTCATATTTTATTTGATGACTCTACTCCACCTTCTGTAGAGAACATAAATGTCCCACATCATGAGCTAGTTGCCAACATTCAGTCTACATATTCTATAGTGGTATTATTCATGCCAGATTCTGCTACGACCCTTTTCCACTATGTGGATGGATCTTCTTATTTAGATCCACATGGTAGGTGTCAGTCTTTGGAGCATCATTTGGAGTTGTTTATTGGGTTCCAAAATATTCCACGAGGAGTTCACATGAGCACTTAGACATGGGAACCGAGCTTACAATGGTGGTTGGACTACTTCAGCATGGTGGATTTCCTTTCTACATGGGACCTTGGTTCTTCAGTCTTCTTCAGCATTATGGTCCACAATTATCCATGGGACCCTGGTATATGGTTGTACATCAAGCGTTGAGGACAACGCTTTCATAAGAGGGATGGAATGTAAGGTAGCTAGAGAGGTAGTTGGGGGGGGCAGAGGGCCCATAGTGATAATAGTGGAGGTCATTCAATGTAAGGTGGACTAGGTCCACTATATTATTAAATAAGGCCCACTATGGTAGTTAGATATAATAAATGGGTAATTAGATATAATTAATGTAAGAGGGCTTCTTAGAAGGTTCTACTTCTAGAATATTCCTCCTCTAGAATGTTCTTAGGAGATGATAGCACTATATAAAGGGGTTCAAGCAATGTCATGAGACATGAAGAGAATTATTGTATTTGGAGCGGTAGCTCAATAGGAGGATGCCCCCTCGAAGAGGCAAGTGAATAGGAGAGGATCCCTTCCATAATAGGATCCATTGTACGATGTTTCCCTACCTCAAGGGTTTGATATAATAAAGTTGTGTTTTTCTATATTGTTCTTGTATATCTGTTGTGGAGCTTTGGTATTCAGTCTTTGGTTCTTAACAATGATCCCCCTCGATCCTCTCTCTGTCCCATAGGTCTTCTGCATCTCTTATTCCAATGATTTATCCTTGTTTTTTTTATCTAGGTACTATGCAAGTGTCTCACCGTTGGTGGGAATACATGTTATCTTTTCTCTCAAATAAATATCTATGGAAACTTGTGTATCCAACCCAAAATTCCTCCATGCATGACTGATGGTAACTGCTTGACGCAATTATTTACATCCTTTCCCCTGCCAAAGTGAAGGATCTCTAACATGTTCATGATACTTGTGTTGTATAACCCTTGTATCCACTATTTAGGTTCTATTATGGGTACTCCTATCGTGTTGAATCCTCTTCTTTCTATGTATACATGTTGTGTTAACTCTGGGAATTTATCTTTGTCCCTAACATCATGGTCTGAATAACACTATTTGTCTATGCATACAAGTAAGTCTGCGATGACTTTTACCCCTACCGGTATGTGTGGTAACACAATGGTTTCCTTTGGTTTCTTGTGCGAGGATCTCTGGACTGGTTGTTTTTCTTTCCCCTTTCCTGGTGCACTTGAGGGCCCTACTTCCTTATATTTTTTCTCTTCCTCCTCTTCCTATCCGCTAGAATCCTATTGTGCCATGTTATCTGTTGTTGTTGTTGTTTGGTCATGTTGTACTTTCTATGTTCCATCTTGAGTCCTCGACTCACCAGACTCAGTCCTTTCCTCATCTGCTTCCTCTGTGGGAGGAATTGTTTCCTGCATCGGGTTTGTCTCTATGGTTGTGTTTGTTGGATCAATATGCATACATTATATTTTTTATTCGACCAATGTAGGAAACACCAGTTCTGGGAAAGGAATGGCGTCGACATCCACCAATCCCTCTGTCTATGTAGGGTTTTCGACCTCCCTTGTTGGCTCCGACGTTGACATGTTGTTCCTTTAGGTTCTCCTCAACATATGGCTCGATGCTACGAATTTGGGTGGCACCATCATGTTGTAATATAAATGGGTTTGCATATAAAATATCATTGTTCACCTGCTAAACCGCATGTATGTTCTTCACTTCTTGTTTCACTTTCTTTCTATGCACTGTGATTCTCAACTATTTTTCTATCACTTATTCCTCTAACTACTTTTTTTTGTCTTTTTCTTCATTTTTCTACTTTTCTCTTCCTTTTTATTCTTTTAACTCCTACTATTTACAATATGTTCAAGTCTACTTATTGCACTGCAACTACTAAGGGTTAGTGGTTCAATTATCCCTATACAGTTTCAGTCGACCACCATTCACCAGTCCTTGAACTTCCTTGCCCGCTAAATCCTGCATTTATACAACACCTCCATCTGTGACAAACTTTATCTAATTTGGCCCTAGCCAATGCATTCTAAGCTTCCCTGGATGCTGCAGATATTTGTTTCCATAAAGGAGAACCAAATCTCCAATTTTGAGGTTCTTATTCGTAATGTGTCTATCATTCCATGCTTAATCCTTTTCTTTCTATACCTCATGGTTGAAACCTACTATGATTATGTCTTATTCTAATTCCATCAGTTGAGCCAATATTTCCTGTACCACGCCCCTTTCTTTAATTTATGTAATAGATGCAATGTGCATACTTGGTATCAAATAATCTAAGGGAACTATTGCTCCTTGTCCATACACTAATCTAAAGGGTGTCTTCTCTGTTAGCTTCTTTCATGTAGTTATGTTATCCCATAGTACTGTTGGTATCTTTAGATCCCAATCATCTATGTTTACATTAGAAATCTTTATCAACGAATTCTCCAAAATATTTCTAAATGCTTATACTATTCCATTTTCCCGAGGATGATAAGGAGTTCTCTTCTGATGATGTGTCTTAAAATATTCAAGAATTGCCTCAATTATTTTATTGATAAAGTGAATCTCGTGATCACTCATCAATATTATTTGACATCCAAACCTTGTTATTACCTGTTCAAATAAAAATTATGTTGCAGTGTCTTCGTTGCAATACTTTATTGGTGTTGCCTCGGCCCATATGGTTAAGTATTATGTCGTTGTAATAATATATCTGGCTCATGATCTTCTTTCATGTGGATTAATTGGATCTATAAAATCTATTGTCTAGTAATCAAACGCTTGTAAATTTACTTGAGGTCCTAATGGAATCTCATCCCTCCTAGATGGGTTCCCAACTCTTTGAAAAACATCACACTTCTGACAGTATTCCTTTGAATCCTTGTCAACTGTTGGTCACCATAATCCTTCACGTAATACCTTCTGTGTGGTATTTTTTCCTACATAGTGTCCCCCAGGAATCCTTTCATGAGCTTCTGCTAAAATAATAGGCCTTGCATGCTACGTAACACATCTCCTTATAATGTTATCTAGTTCAAGATTGTATAAATGAACTACAATCAACTGATAATCTACAACTCTGACCACCAAAATTTTCTTCTGCACAATAGTAAATTCTCTTGGTGCAAATCCTATACTAAAAAACTCAATAATGTTAGTAAAATACTCATCAAATATCTATACTGAAAACAATTCTTCATATGGAAAGTTCTCTACCAAGTTACTGGGTTCTTCTCCATTAGATATCCTGGATAAGTGATCTGGTCTTGCATTCAATCTTCCAAGCTTCACCACAACTTCAAAATCAAATTTTTGGAATAAAAGTAGCCATATGCATATCACTCCCCCTAACATTGTCTTATTGACTAAATATCTCAGAGAAGAGTGATCTATAAACATATTAAAATGTTTGTCTGACAAGTAATGTATTTATTTATGCAAATCATACACCATAGCTAATCCTTCTCTTTCTATAATGTTATAGTTATGTTTCAAATATGATAACTTATTTCTTGCAAATGCAATAGGGTGATCGATATCACCTTCTCCTATTTGTGTCAATATTACTCCTAATGTTATTACAAATGCATCTGCATGTACATGAAATTATTTTTCCCAATATGGAAACACTAAAATCGATGCAATAACCATATTTTCCTTCAAAATATCCAAACTTTGTTGGCATTCATCATTCCACTGATACTTAGTGTCCTTCTTCAACAACTTCTCCATTGCCACAATAATTTGTGTATATCCACTTATGAATTTCCTGTAATATTTTGTATGACCCAATGTGCTCTTCAATTGGCACACTAACTTTGGTGGTGGTAAGTTAACTATGACAACAATTTTAGCAGGATTAACCAACAAACCCTTTTTACACACCACATGCCCTAACAAAATACCAAAAGGTGCATTAAAAATAAATTTCTTAATATTCAATGATATATGACATTGTTTGCATATGTCTAACATTAATCTTAATACTGCAACATGGTCTTTTAGTAAGATAAACATTGTCTAGTCGTCCAAGTAAACCTCCAAAAACTTATGAATAAAGTCCTTAAAAGTTGCTACTACTACTCTTGAAAAACTAGTTGGTGCATTCTTTGTCCCAAATGGCATGACTGTATACTGAAATGGTCCCCATTCCGCAGAAAATGTTGTCTTACATATGTCTTCTGGTGCTATCATTATCTGATGATATCCTGAAAACCTATATGTAAACGAATAATCTTCTTGACCTCCTACATTCTCCAAAACTACATCTGTAAATGGGGTAGGAAAAGGATCATGTAGGAAAGCATCATTCAATTTTCTCAAATCTACACAAATCCTAATCCCTCCTTTTTTATTTTCTTGCACTACCATAGGACTGATCCATTCTGATTCTTCCACGAGTTCTATGACACCAACTTCCAAAATCTTGTCAATTTCTACCTTCACTTTCTCTTTGTATTTTGGATTCAATCTGTAAGGTCTTTTTATTATAGATCTAGATTTTAGATTCAAAGGAATCTTCATCTCTCCTAGTTCTCCTACTAATCCCTTCATTTTTTAAAATGTCGCTAGGAATAAGTCACTATACTCATGTAGTAATTCTGTGATTCTTTCTACTGTTTGATTATCCCAATAATCTCCAATGCTGGCAATCTTTCGTTTTCTACAGTTCCAATGTTTACCTTCTTCATATTTAATGGCACAACATAATCTTGTGAATCTAGATTTAGACCTTCTATTTCCCTTTCTCCTTCAACTTCTGAGATCTGGATATTGCGCAGGTCATCCTTCGTTGGATCTTCTTCCTCTGCAACGTGATAAGAGTGTCACAATTGTTTCACTGTATGTATATTCTTCCTCTGATATTTTGGGATTATTTCAAATTATGGTTCTTGAAGTATTCTATCTCTTACCGCCTTCAATGTTGGATCTATATATAGAGTTTCATTTTCAAAGGAAAATGTAATTACAAAATTTTGTGGTATCTCTTCCCAGTTTGTAGTTTCTTTGCATTGTTCCTTCTTTGTGTACCAGTTCTTTGGAATTCCTTATAATGTGTGAATAAAATGATGTGGACATTACTCTGGTGTTACTAATATCCATTGAACCATGCATCTATCTACATGTTCTTTAGGTTGTCCAATTCCATCGTATTTGTCCTTATATGTATGTTCCTGCTATGTGTTGAATCTGATGTGTAGTAACCTTTTGCACTTAAACCAATTGTTGATCTTCTCGTTGTGTGTACTCGACCAACAGGTGGGTGTATCTTTCAAAGAAATATCTACTATTGGTAATATCTTACTTTCTACTACTTCTAATTCAAACTTCATCAAAAAATATTCTAAGTTATCCATACCATAAAAAGTAGGAGGTTCTCTTAAATCTGTACCAACCCATCTTAGCATGCATGTCATTCTAGCACATCTTCTGGTGGATAATTCATGTCATTGTAGCTATCAATTTTCTAGTCTTGTGTCATAGTTTGAACCATGAGAATTGATACTGCTCCAACTGAGCATTCCATCTGTAGTTGGGTTGATATAATCCTCCTTGCACGTGGTAGTTCTATATAACTCATTCACATCTTTTGTAAGAATATTGTCTTTCGCAAGTTCCACATATTGTCCTCCTTATGAGTTATCCAGTCCCGCAATCAATCTGTATTATCCAGATTCAAATATCATCTTCCTTGTCTTCAAATTGATAATAGATTGGTTATCAAAATCCCAATCCAGACCCAACAAAGATGGATATGGAAAAGTATTATCTATTATGTCAATGACTTCAAATTATGCCATGGTACGCACACCATATAGATCTACTAGAATTCCTTTCAATATTCCAATTGGAACCACTCTGTGTTGATTATATAACTTCAAATGAATAGGTGAATACCCCAATTCAGGTTCTCACATAACTTCCTAGGTTTTCTTTGGAAGAATGTTGACTTCATACCCTAAGTCTAGTAAGATATCCCCCATGTTGAAGTCTCCTATGTTTTCATTCAACCTGGATTCTCTACTTGTTCTTCTCTTCTTCCAGACCTGATTCACTTTCTTTACCCCTTCTTCCCCAGGCTGACACTTTTCTAACATATTTTCCAATATTTGTAAAAAGTTTATATCATTCAACAACTTTACACAAGATCCCAAAAAGTTTCTTAAGTTACTTACTTTCTATGAAGTCTTGTCTTTACTGGTATGATAAAAAAGTAGAGGCATGTCATACACTGGTATCTCATCTATTGGCTTTGTCCCTAAGGTAGACGCGATGTTTTCTTTTAGAATATACTACCTAGCTTCTTTGAATATCTCTTTCTCTTTACGTGCACCAAACTTCTGTTTAGGCGATGTATTCTTCTTGACCCACTAGTATTGATCCTGATCCTTCTTGGCTACATCTTCTCCTATCTTAGCTCCACCTCTAATGACTATGTTTATCTTCTTCCCATACTCTTCTCTTTTTTCCACCACAATCCATTGCACGTTCTATTTATTCTAGTTCCTCTTGTCTTGTATTTTTTTCAATAGTGTTAAACAGTATTTTGTTTCATGGTCTCTTGCACGACAATACATACATGTTGCAGGTGAATGTGGATAGTCTCTAGCATAGTGTCTAGGTTTCTGACAGTTGTGACACACTACCGATCCTCGACCTCCTCCAAACCCTCTTCCTCTGCATCCTCCTCCTCTGAAGCCTCTTTTGTTTCCTTTATTATCTCTACATGGTGTATTATACTGCGATACTTGATTATACTACAGTTGTGCATTATTGTATTGTGGTGGTGTTGTGCACTGCTATGCGGGATTATACTATGGCAGTTTTCTAAACTGTGGCGCATTGTTGTATTGTGGTTATGGCTGAAGCTGTTGCGTGGGATTATATTGTGGATGTTGTGCATTTTTATACTACGTTTGTTGTGAGGTTGTCATGTTATATGTTCATTTTGCACCCTGTACGTATATGAAATCCTCTCTTTCATCATCTCCAAAGTTATACAGTCCTTGTCTTCGTGTACAACTGACTTGAAAAAATTACAATATGTGCTCTTTGGTATTGTATGATACTTATGCATCAGGGGGAAATGATAAGGATCATGCCCGTGTGTTTTGAAAATCTCACACCATGGTCCTCCTGAAGATAAAGGGTTTTTCATACCCACTCCAATATACTACGCAAATAATGGACATTCATTCTTATGATGTCCTTATGTCCCCCACATTGTAAACTAAACATATTCTCTTTTCTCCTTTCCTTTATTCTGAATCAACTGGAATGTTAAGTTCTTCATATCTTGTATCCGTTCTTCCACAGTTGGATATATATTCTTGTACTTATTTTCCTCTAACTGTAAGGATGCTTGCACAGCCTCAACCTAGCTCTGAAATTTCAGTTGTCTCAAAGGATACTTCAATTGTGGAAACAGATAATTAACAAAAAAATGTCTATGTTGCATATCAGTAATAGGGTAGTTTAACTTACCTTTTAGTCTCTTGAACTTTTGGTCCACCTCCCAGACCAAGTCTCCTAGTTTTTTCTTAATCTCTATAATTTCATTCATAAACTGATCCTTTGAGATTGGTTTCTGAAATTCATTGATCAACTTCCTTTTCACTTCTGCAACAATTATAAGTTCTCTTGTCAGGTTATTTACTAGGATACCCATGCACCAGTCTAATACACAGTCTCAAAATGTAATTGCTAAATGCACAAACTTAGTATATTCGTCTGTAATCTGCTTGGTTGCCCAAATATTTTCATAGATGAAAATATTCTTCTTTGGGTCCTCTAACCCTTCTCCATGGAACTTGTGTAACTTAATAGTGGGATCTTGACCTACCATTGTGAATTTTGTTGTGCTACCACATCCACGTGACGTAGAAACTTGACTGATTCTTACTAAATTACTTCTACTTGAATCATACCCTCATCCAAAAATTATTCTACCACTAATCACTTATTGGTTAACTGGTTTTTCTTCTTCAGATGTCTTAGTCGCACATGGGTTTGTGGGTTTCAGAATAATTCAGATCTAGAATCGAGAGCCTTCTTCTACGTCGAAACCATGACCTATGGTTTTCCTCTCATATATGGCATGCAATATATTCTCAATATGCCCCATGGCACGAATATCCTCTACCTATTCCTCATCACTATCCAGGCCCTCTCTCTCGACTACTTCCCTCTTCTTGTTATTCATCTTATATTGGTAGGGTCGTCTATTGCGTGTCACACCTTATTTCCTTATGATTTCCTTGGTCTTTTCATCATCCATCATAATGGGGTCCATTTCTTCCTTCTTCTAGCTACTCTCTAGATCCTTCTCCATATCACATATCTTCCTTAGTTCTTCCCCCAACTCCCCCATGCATGCAGAGTGATCTGGATATATGATTCAATGTGCATCATGCCTTTATCATACAATAAGATCTTAATCAAAGTGTAAAGATACCTAATGTACCTTCCTATGGGTCCCTTCAATAAATCATGCTCTGTAGCAGTATATGACTTCACTGTGTCTACTACAAATTCAGTGATAAACATTGCAACAATGTTATCTAACCAAAAATCCACTATGCGCATGAATTTATTATCAACCATTCCATTCGTGTGATGTTATCAGGAGTCCATTCTACTCACCTAATCCGATTATTCGGATGGGTATCCTTCAACCTCAATAACCACTCCTTTAATAATTCTGGAAAGTAACAAAAATATCCTTCATGCAAATCAATAAACACGTACCTCTGTAGGTACTGTCGCAATGTATATATGGAAACCTTATTATCTTTTTGTGTGAACTCTAGTTGCTTTGTCTCCAACCATATTTCAATCTCTTTCTTCATATGATTCCATGGCCTAAAAATCACTTTTTACCACTGCTTCTTCCTCATCAAACCCCTTCCCGACTGTTCTTATGAGTTCCAACTAGCAATAGAACCATTTATTGGATGTATGGGATGACCTGGGTTCTACCTTAGTTCTCCAACAAAACCCTTTTCACCATCAACCCTTTTGGTAAACCAGAGATGGATTATGGGTTATTGTAGGACGCCATATTTCTATAGTCATGGAAAGGGTTGGGCATATTATTTTTACTTCTACTTCTATTTTAACATATATTCTACCATAACATTCATCAGATCTCCCACTTTATCCATTCAATGACATATATTTTTCATGGTTATACTAGTGTGCATTGTAAATAAACTCATTCATTCATCTAAACATTCATTTGTAATTGCAAAAAAAACAAAAATCATTTAAACACATTGCAACACATGATTTTACCGTGGTTCACCCCACTTGGGCTACGTCCAGAAAGATATTTTTCTTTATTCATTCCTCTTCAAAAATAACATTGTGTGCATTACATGAGGGTTTTAATATTGGTGAGGCTGACCAAAGTCACACCAAGCTCCACAGCTTGAGACCTGACCCTCAGTTATGCTTCATGATTCTCCAAAACGGATACAAATCGAGTTGCATAGCTCTTATCCAAAATATAGTATTGTGACTTAAGACTCAAAAAGTTATTCCAAAAGTAGTTCTTCCGACTAGTTCCCAAGACACCTATAGCTACCTCATATATCCATTATTTATAGTACAAAATGGATAAAAACCCTTAAATTATGAATCAAAAAACCCTAATCCAAAGTGGACTCAACTTTTCCACTTTCCAATTGGCTTCTACATGGTTGTTCTTCATCCTTGCTTTGAATTTGCACTGATATTCCTTCTTCCACAGTGCACTACTTCCTTTTCCCTTATTTTTCACTAGTCTTCCTTCTTTCTCAGTAGGCTCTACTACCTTTTCCCTTTGTCATTTTTTTCTTCTTTATTTTCTGGCGTGCGTTGTTTCCTTTGGTCCATTATGCCTTGCTTACTGTGCTTAACTCCCAAAATTTCTTGCTTCAATAGCCACAACCCTTTTTAGGTGTTCTTTGGGTTCCAACCATTGGACCCCATTAACATAGATCTTCCCATTACAACTACATAGGAATATTTCTCCCATTCTCAGAATAAGGCTGATTGAGAAACCAAATTTTTTGAGAAAATCCAACATGCCCAACAATAAGTTCATGATATTTTGTAGAAATCCAAAGCCAAGTACAATCAACATCACGATCAACATCAGGTACCACACAAGTTTGAGGTGGGAGATAAGGTATGGTTTCTTTTGTAGAAAGATAGCCTCGCAGGACCACATCGAAAGTTATTTACACTATGATATGGGCCTTACACCATCACCAGGGCTATGGATGAGAATTATTTTAAATTAAGTATTCCTTCTTTCCTTGGCTTGTACCTGATATTTAATGTGGAATTTCTTTGACCATATGTTCCACCTCTCATGTACACTTCAGACACAGTTGAGCACTTGTCCCCTATAGAGATCAATCCTAACTACAATGAATAGGGGACATTTGATCGAATCACAGACACCAAGATGAAGGGAAACCAATATCACAACATCCAACTCTATCAGGTCATCAAAGAAGTACAATTTCTCTATGAGGGAAAGTGGCTCACCAGGAGTCAAATTCAGCAGATGTTTCCCCATATGATGGAGGAAATTGACGTAATGGATACCATTTATTTGTAATGGGGGAGGGAGGATAGATCCAATTGGACATAGGTAACCTCCCACCTATTTCATTGACTCAAATTAAAGTTTCCATCTTGCAAAATTTTCTATAGTTTTTTTGGTCCCAAACTTTTTGGGGTCTTTTTGAGGCCCTAAATGACTTTTTTTTTACTTCGCAGTTCTATATAGATCCCTACTGCAATGTATTGGGCCATTTAGAATATGTAAAACTCAAATAGACCTCTTTGATTGGGTACTGAGACCTGCAAACATAGATCACATGAAAATTTTTCACCCTCAAAAAGTTGACATAACAATTACCCTCATCGAGGCCCGCATACCTTTTGGCATTTCATCTTCCAGGATTAGGGTTTTGGATTTTTAGGTTTTTCTCATTTATTCTTTATGGTAAAAATTTATTTAAATCATCATTTTAATAATCTCCCTATGAATGAGCCTAGCCGACACATCTCTCTTCAGAGATAAGATACCACCATTCTAGCTAGCTTGTGTCCTTTGCATTTTACAATATTTTGTATTCCAGACAATCATTAAGAGAATATGAGTTAATGTATTCCTTTGTTCCTTTTCATATATCTGCATGTATCTCCTAATTATATATCTATTATATTGCTTTCTTCGTGACATTCTCAAAATAATATGGATCACTCGGTTATCGATAGGAGCACTTTTTGTTTTATGTTTGCTTTCTGGTTACCTTTTCCATCTGGATGCATGCATTTTAGATTAGTTTATTTTCAATCTTTAGATTAGAAACCTTCATCGATGGATTGGGCCACAAATGGTAAAACCCAAAATAGAAATGGATGTTAGGCCAAAATATGGATGTGTTCCCTATTCCAAATGGTGAGAGGTCTAATTGGGACATCTCACCGGGAGTAACCCCTACTATTAATAAAGGGAATTTTTTCCATGTCAATAGAATCATACAAATTAATCTGTAATTTAATACAAAATCCAAATAAGAAATTCACATTACCTTATGAATTTATGCAATTTGATGAGTTTAGGTATGGGAGGACAATCAAAAGACCCTATTAGGTGTTCCAAAACCCATCAAAGTGTAATTTTGGTGAATGAAAACATCTTAGGGTTACTTAATGGTGATGGATTCATTAACATGAAATGTGTTGTGCTTTGAACATTTCCATGACAACCCTTTAAATAGGGAGCACTTGTTGTTTTAGATACCCTTTCCTCGGTACTATTTGTATTCCAAACCCCTTTATTTCCTTTTGGTATTCATTTTATGCATCAGAAGTCTCCATTTCATGTTTCAAGAAATTTACTCTCTATTTTCCTCTCTTACTGAGATAAAGTAGTTTTAATTGATGTGAATTCAATATATTAGGACCAGGGTCGATCTCCTCATAATGATGGGGTAGATATCAAGCCAACCTTCTTTTTTTTAGGTTGGTCATTCATTATCCCATAATTTGTTCCTATTTTTGCAACATTCTTTCCTTTTTTATACATTCTTTTCTAGTAACTGCATCAACCTTGATATTATAGCCCTCCTTCTCATAAGAGGATGAACCATGGTCCTTTCTAGTGTACATGTAACAAATATTAGTAAAGTTCAATACACTATGAAATTTCCTCGGATGGAAAGTGTTAATTATGGGGGAAAACAATACATTACCATTATGAAAGCCTATGAGTAGTACCCCTTTTCCCTAAGAGTAACAACACTAGACTAAGATATAAATTATTTTCACCAAGGTGAAATAAGGTAAAAAGCATAAATTTCAATATTATGATTCAATGTGTGATTTAAACCGATGATCCTTACCTAAATTCATAATTCATTAAATATGACACTTTATATGAAACAATGACTAGTGTACGTTGTAATGTGTGTTAGATTACTAAGAGGGGGTTGAATCAGTAATAGAGCAATTTAATATTTTTTCACCATAAAATGAAAGTGTTATATCAATGTAGCATTATCATCCAATAATTGTAGAGTAAATAAACAATGAACAAATGAACAATCATACACATACATAGTACACTAGTTTTTTTACGTTGAAACCCAAAGTGGGAGAAAACCACATAATGTTTTTTCTTATATGTCTTGAAGAATTGCATCCATTGAAAGCACCAACTTCCTTTGTTTTCCAGCTGCAACTGGAAGGAGGCTCCAACCCCCTAGTTTCTTAGGCTATAACCTGAGGGAAGCTCCAACTCCCCAATTCTTTGGCTACAACCAGAAGGAGGCCACAACCCCCTATGTTCTTTGGCTACAACTGGAAGGTGGCTACAACCACCTGTCCTTGCCCCGTCCAACCGCCCTGGCGTAGAAGTAGACTGATGGAAACACTGTCACACTATCATTGTGAGATACACCACTTTAACAACCTATAATCAACCTGTACCATAAACAAGTGCATCAACCATGCATCAACCCGTACCAAACAACCTGTAATCAACATGTACCATAAACAAGTGCATCAACCATGCACCAACCTGTACCTCAACCTGTACCATCAACGAGTGCATCAACCATGTACCAAATATGTACCAATCATGCATCAAATACACATAAAATATGACTCATCAAGATGTACGAACATCATCAACTATACACTTCATGTATGTGCCAACTCATCAACTACTTGTCTCAACCATGTACTCAACATGTACCTCAACCAAAATCCCTCATCAATTCCATCATGCAAATCTGATTTGTAACTTTGTAATAGACTTGGTGTATATGATCACATACCTGCAAACCTTCCTTAACTTTAACAATAAGAGACTATCATTTTCATCAAACTTTACTTTAGTCTCACATGAACAATATTGGATTAGTCAAAAACCCTAACTTGAAATAATCATAACTATGTACCTGTAATGAATAAAGATCTGAAAATGGTACACAATGTTCTTCAGTGTATTTTATGCAATTCATCCATATTTCACTACTTGGAACCTCTTAGAAAAAGGAGTTATAGGAAAAATGGCATACCTTGTTGAATTATGGCTTATTCTAGAGAGCGAACTTATAGAACATGCCCCGCACAGAATATTTGTTGTATGGATCTGAAAATTGTACAAAAAATACTAAATATTGTACTCTAACCAATACATTTGGTCTTACTAGATTTGGATCTGTTATGAATAAGTTATGACATTTTACCCGAAACACCTATTTTATACTAGTTTCAGGACTAGCCACAAACCCTAATTTCCACGACATGTAACTCCAAAAATACAACGACCCACAAGATGAAATTTGTATCACGGTTAATTGGATATGTTTCCTCAATGGCCTCCCAATTTCATGGTCTTAATCATTCTAGAAAAAACGTTATTTTGAAAATGGTGAGATGACCTGTAAATAACATACCTTAGAAAGCGTCATCAAAAGAATTTATCCTCCCTTGAATTTTGGCCTTCTTTACTTCACTTTCCCTCTGAAATTCAGCTTAGATATCATTTGGTTACCTCAGTCACATGTATATATTAAATATGCTCAAGTGTGATTAAAATGAGAGAGTATTTCCTCTTATTTATACTTTCATGTAGCTTCCTCAAGGGGTTACCTTTTAACCATCTTAACCCACTTTCCTTATTTTAGGGTTAACCCACTTCTAATTTCTCCATTAACTTTATTATTTAAATAATTTCTTTTGTATTCACTTTGAATTATAGTACACTCATCACTTCACTTTATTATTTACCTTCTAAAATCTCTTAAATCACTTTGACTACTTTAAACTTTTGGGGCTTCTAGATGACTCATGAGGGCTCTCCAACATCACATGGCCATAACTCTCTAACCGTGAGGAGTTCTGTGATGTTCCACATACCACCAGAAATGGAATGACATGTACTATCCATATGGAATAGTCTTACCTACAAATATATCAAAACTCATACCATTATCCATCAAATAAACTTGGGTCCATTACCCAAACCTTTGTGTTATCGGTCTTTCTTCAAGGGTTGACATCAATGAAAACCAACCCAAATAATTAACAATATCCCCCTTTGGCATTGATGGAAACAATATGATGCAATACTTAAGTCATATCAATCATGCTCCCCATGTGACCATCACTCCCCTTGGAACCATGCTTATGTGCTCTTTCTCTAAGCCTGCATCTGATAAATATCTCCCCCTTTGTCATCAATGGAAAAGGTATCTTTTCATATGGGGTTGCTCCCCCTAACTAAACTATCCATGGGGATACTCCCCCTAAATGAACTCTTCCTAAAATTGATCTCCCAACCTAAATTTTCCTCTTTATGGTGCTTCCTCATGTACATCTAAGAAATATAAGATAAGAATTCAAAAGCATTCATTTTGGAGTGGAAATTACTCCAAGTCTCTAGCGAAGATACTCAAAGGCTTCTCTTTGAAGCAGTTTTGTAAATATGTATGCCACTTGTTCTTTTGTGCCCATATATTCAACTCTGATGTTATTCTCTGCAATATGTTCTCGTAGAAAGTGATAATTTATTGGAATATGCTTCATCTTGGAGTGTGTCATCGAGTTCTTTGAGATACTAATGGTACCTGTATTATCACAATATATTGGAATGGGATCATCATACTCGACCTCTATATCTGTCAGAGTTTGTTTCATCCATAGAACCTGTGTACAACATGCTTCTATTGCAATATACTCTGCCCCGGCTATAGATAAGGATACTGATGATTGTTTCTTGCTTAACCATGATACTAAACACTCACCCAAGTCGAACGTTGCTCCACTAGTGGTTTGTCGTCCATCAATGCAACCTACCCAAACTGCATCTATGTAGGAAATAAGTGATAGATCCTTTCCTTTTGGATACCATAATCTAAACTCTTTTGTTCCTTTGAGATATCTGAAAATCCTCTTCACTGCTAATACATGTGATTCCTTTGGTGCTGCTTGAAATCGTGCCACCTATCTAACTGCCTACATTACATCTAGTCTGGATGTTGTCACATATAATAAGCTACCAATCATTGACCTGTATTGCCTCTTGTCTGTAGACTTTGAATCATCATCTTTGCTCAACTTGCCACTAGTTTGGATAGGAGTGGTAACTGGTTTGAAATCTTCCATTTCGAACTTCTTTAGCATTTCTCTAATATACTTAGTTTGAGAAATAAAAATTCCTTGGTTTCTTTGACGTATCTGAAGACCCAGAAAGAAGGATAGTTGTCATAGTAATGAAATTTCAAATTCATTATGCATATCCTTTGCAAATTTTTGGCTTAACCAGTCATCATTGCTTCCAAAAATAATATCATCAACATAAATTTAAATTAATAAAATACTATCTTGAGTTACCTTGATGTAAAGGTTGGTGTATGCACTTCCTTTTATAAACCCTTCCTACTGTAGATATTTATCCATTCTAGAGTACCATGCTCTAGGAGCCTGTTTTAGACCATACAAGGCCTTCTTCAATTTACACACATAATCTGCATTCTCTGACAACTAAAATCATTCTAGTTGTTCAATGTAGACTTCTTCTTCAAGTTTCCTTTCCAGAAAAGTTGATTTCACATCCATCTGATACACTTTAATATTATTGGAGCATGCATAAGCTAGGAGCAATCATATTACTTCTATTCTGGAAACTAGAGCAAATGTCTCTTCAAAGTTGATTCCTTCAACCTGTGCATATCCTTTACATACCAATCTAGATTTGTTCCTTGTAACATGTCCATCTTCATTCAATTTATTTCTGAATACCCACTTTGTGCCAATCACATTCTTATTATTTAGTCTTGGAACCAATTCCCAAGTGTCATTCTTCTTTATTTGATCCAATTCTTCATCCATGGCTTTATTCCAAAATTCATCCTTGCTGGCCTCTTCAAAACTATTTGGTTCAATCGTAGATGAGAGTGCTAGGTGCATTTGTTCTGGTGAATGGATTCTTCTTCTAGTCTCAACTCTTGCATATTTGTTTCCGATAATACGATCTAAAGGATGATTCTTTTGTACTTGTTTGCTAGGTGTCTTTCGAGGCACTTGCTGAACTTTCTCTTCTACTTCTTTCTGATCCTCTTCATCTTCCCTTGTACTTATTCTTCATCTTCTGCTTCTTCTTCATAAAGTCGTTCCATTGATTCATTTTCCTATTCCTTTAATTCCTGTCCACTTGTTTCATCAATTGTTACATTAATTCTTTCAACAACTTTGTTCAACCTCATATTGTAAAACTTGTATGCTTTCCTTGTACTTGAGTAACCAAAAAGTACTCCTTTGTCCACACAAGAATCAAACTTTCCCATTCTGCCATCTTCTCTTTTGATGTAGCATTTGCTTCCAAATACTCTAAAGTGCTTCACATTTGCTGGTCTTCCTTTCCATAGCTTGTAGGGAGTTTTTTTAGTGTTGTTTCTGAGCATTACTCTATTTTGAATGTGAACCATTGTATGCATTGTATGTGTCCAAAATATATCAATCAATTTGGAATACATTAACATTGGTTCAAGCCATTTCTTGTATTGTCCTGTTCTTTCTTTCAACAACTCCATTCTGTTGAGGTGTCCTATCAACGAAGAATTGTATTTGTATTCCATGCTTGCTGCAATAGTCCATAAATTCCTTTGAATTGAACTCTCCACCATTACCAGATCTCAAACATTTGATTTTTTAATTCATTCCATTTTCAACCAATTCCTTGTAGACCTTGAAGTTTTCAAAAGATTTTGACTTATTCCCGAGAAAGAAAACTACAGTCATTCTTGTATAATCATCAACTAATAACATAAACTATTTTTCACCTTCTAAACCCTTTGTTGTATTTGGTCCAATGAGATCAGTATGCACAATTTCAAGTGGTCTTGTCGTTGAATATTCTTTTGATTTAAACCTGGTCTTTGTTTGTTTTCCTTGTTGACAATGCTTGCATAAAGTGTTGGTTGGTTTCGTAATCTAGGGAATTTCTCTAAGTGCTTCCTTTTTGTTGACTTTGACAAGGTTATCAAATTGTATGTGACCCATTTTTTTGTGCCATAGCCAACTTTCATCTTCTTTTCCTAGACAACACTTTTCATTTCCAATTTCACTTAGTACATATATGTTTCTTGAAGTTCTTGTAGTTTTTGCAATCAATTTTCTTGAACCTTCTTTTCTTATCTCTCACTTTTGTGAATCGAAAGTGACTTTATGACCTTGTTCACACATTTGAATCACACTTAGAAGATTATTTTTTATATCTTCTACTAGTAAAACATTTTATGCCTTGGTATTCTTGTTTCCAATTCTGATTGTGCCTTTTCCAATGATTTTAGCTTAATCATCATTTCCGAAGGAGACTGATCCATATCTTTCATTTCTTAATGTAAGAAACATGCCTTTATCACATGTCATGTGTTTTGAAAAACCATTGTCAACATACCAACCACATTTATTCTTCTTAGCTTGTAGAGAGAGTGTGCATTTTTAATTGCTATATTGATTATGCTTTCTTATCCATGTTCTCTTATGAGGTTCTTGTCTGTGATTGTTGTTGTTATGTTGTGGTTCTCTTTGAGGAATTGTCATTCTGCAATAGTTGGCCATGTGTCTAAAGTTGTTGCACTTGTATCATTCCACTTCAGTGCTCAATAATTCAAACCTGATGTAACTTATTCTATGTGTGTCATTAGTCCTTCTTGGATAACCCTTTTGTGTATCACTTTCAAAGTTTTTTATGTTCCTATTGTTAGATCTGCAATTCATAGTTTATGTCTAAAATTATTACATGCATAACATAAGCCAAAAAAGGTAGTTTGATACCTGGGAGTTGAAGATCTTCTGAAAGGATTTGCTCTTCTGAATCATTCTTCTTCCCAAGGCATATCTGTCGGTTGTTGATTATGAAATATGAATCTTCTTGGTGGAGGAGTGTCCCTATAATATTCCTTGTATATCTTCCTATCCCCTTTGATTGTTTCTTCATATATTTTTGGATATGTTTCTTTCTATGTTGTTTTGGAGCTTGATCCCTTTTCTGTATGATTATATCCAAGTCCGAACTTGTCATGATGATTTTTTTGACTGTTGATAATGTCATCCAAAACTTTTGAGTTGTTATACATATTTTTCTTTTGAATATCCTTTCTTAATGTGAAAATCTATGCTTCCAAATTTCTAATGATACAGACTCTCTCTTCTAGATTTTCTTTGAGTACTTCTTAAATTCTTTTATCTTCTTCTGTTTGAACCTTCAAATTCATGATCATTTGTTCTAGTTCCCGAGTGTCTTCATTCTTGTCTAGTTCCTCTTGCAGCTTCTTGTTTTTCTTCTTTTCTCTTATTCTAACTTCTATGGCACACAACAATTC
Organism: Picea mariana; assembly: GCA_032191745.1. Taxonomy (NCBI): domain Eukaryota; kingdom Viridiplantae; phylum Streptophyta; class Pinopsida; order Pinales; family Pinaceae; genus Picea; species Picea mariana. The sequence goes on along the minus strand of JASDQU010240558.1, from coordinate 75,768 downwards.
TTCTCGATATTCAACTTTTGTCTCTCCATATTCTTCTTCGGCCTCTTCATATTCTTCTTTGATGTCTTCTTTTTCAGAGTCTTCTACTGCCTTGAATAGAACTATTTCTATCTCATTGTCACTGACTTCATCTTCTTCTGATGATGAGATGTATTCTTTGGTGCATAGTATTTTCTTGAAAACTTTCTTTGTGGTTCTTTTTCTTTTATATGTTTGTTTTCTATTTGAGTAATCTTCATCATTCCTATTATTTTTCTTATGAGGACATTTGTTACAAAAATGACCAATACCATCACAATTTTAAAAAATCAAAGGAAACTTACCTTTATGTTTGTCGTTGGTTCCCTTGTTCAATCTTCTGACAAAGTTGGCCATTTCTTCATCATCTTCTGAGATGTCACTGTTGCTGCTATGTTCTTTTTCTTTTTTCTTTCCATTTTTCTTTGACCTTTTGGATTCTTTGAAAGCTCCTTCTTTTATATCTGGATTTTCTTGTTCAATTCTCATTTCATATGTTGTGAAGATTCCATGTAGTTCATCCATTCTTATTGAGTCTAGATATGTTCTTTCTTCTAGTGATGATATCTTAGGATCAAATATCATAGGAAGAGATCATAGTACCCTTTGAACAATTACAAAATATTTAATTTCTTCTCACAATCCTATGATTGCATTTACTGTTTCATCGACTCGTAAGAAGTAAGCTGCAATATTCTCATCTTCCTTCATCTTTATTTGTTCAAAATGACCTCTGTAAGTTTGAAGCTTTTCTTCTTTGACTTTTGAATCTCCTTCATAAATATTTTGAAGCTTGTCCCAAATCTCTTTAGCAGATTTACAATGTATAACTTTGGTGTAAATTGATTCACAAAGACCATTCAAAAGTGCATTTGTTTCTTTGGAATTATTTTTCCTGAGTTTTATTGCTCTTTCATTTGTCTGTGGAACTGTTAGTTCTTTGTATCCATCTACAACTGATTACCAAATTTCAAATCCTTGTGCATGTATATATGTTTTCATCCTTCTTCTCCAAAATGCATACTTTTGTCCATCAAACTGTGGTATTCCATTTTTATACATGTTGTTTCTCCCCATGATCTACCTTTCAATGGTTAAACTGATTTCTGAAGGAACCTAGTCTGATACCAATTGTTGGATTACTAAGAGGGGGGGTGAATCAGTAATAGAGAAATTTAATCATTTTTCACCATAAAATTCAATTGTTATATCAATGTAGCATTATCATCCAATAATTGCAGAGTAAATAAACAATGAAAAAATGAGCAATCATACACATACACAATACACCAGTGTTTTTACGTGGAAACACAAAGCAGGAGAAAACCACATAAAGATTTTTCTTATATGTCTTGAAGAATTACATTCATTGGAAGCACCAACTTCCTTTGTTTTCCAGCTGCAACTGGAAGGAGGCTCCAACCCCCTAGTTTCTCAGGCTACAACCTGAGGGAAGCTCCAACTCCCCAATTCTCTGGATACAACCAGAAGGATACCAAAACCCCCTTATGTTCTCCGTCTACAACCAGAAGGTGGATACAACCACCTATCCTTGCCCCATCCAACTTCCATGACGTAGAAGTAGACTGATGGAACCACTGTCACACTATCAATGTGAGATATACCACTGTAAAAATCGGTACCAATCAACCTGTAATCAACCTGTACCATAAACAAGTGCATCAACCATGCACCAACATGTACCTCAATCTGTACCATCAATGAGTGCATCGACCATGTACCAAATATGTACCAATCATGCATCAAATAAACATAAAATATGACTCATCAAGATGTACCAACATCATCAAATATACACCTCATGTATGTGCCAACTCATCAACTACTTGTCTCAACCATGTACCCAACATGTACCTCAACCAAAATCCCTCATCAATTTCATCATCCAAATATGATTTTTAACTCTGTAATAGACATGGTTTATATGATCACATACCTGCAAACCTTCCTTAACTTTAACAATAAGAGACTAGCATTTTCATCAAACTTTATTTTAGTCTCACATGATTAATTTTGGATTAGTCAAAAACCCTAACTTGCAATAACCATAATTATGTACCTGTAATGAATAATATATGAAAATGGTACACAATGTTCTTCAATTCCTTTTATGCAATTCCTCTAGATTTCACTTCTTGGAACCTCTTAGAAAAGGAGTTATAGCAAAAATGGCATACCTTGTTGAATTCTGGCTTAGTCTAGAGCGAGAACTTGTAGAGCATGCCCCGCATGGAATATTTTTTGTATGGATCTAAAAATTGTACACAAAATACTATAGCCTGTACTCTAACCAATACATTTTGTCTTAATGAATTTGGATCTGTTATGAAGAAGTTATGACATTTTTACTCGAAACACTTGTTTTAGACTAGTTTCACGACTAGCCACAAACCCTATTTTCGACGGCATCTAACTCCAAATACAATGAACCAAAAGCTGAAATTTGTATCACAGATACTTGGATATGTTTCCTCAATGTCCACCCAATTTCACGGTCTGAATCATTCTAGAAAAAAATTATTGCGAAAATGGTGAGATGACCTGTAAATAACATACCTTAGAAAGCATCATCAAAATAATTTATCCTCCCTTGAATTTTGGCCTTCTTTACTTAATCTTACCTCTAAAATTTGGCTTATATATCCTTTGGTTACCTCAGTCACCTGTATATATTCAATATGCTCAAGTGTGATTAAAATTAGAGAGTCTTGCCTCTTATTTATACTTTCATGTAGCTTCCTCTAGGGGTTACCTTTTAACCATCTTAACCCACTTTCCTTATTTTAGGTTTAACCCACTTCTAATTTCTCCATTAACTTTATTATTTAAATAATTTATTTTGTATTCACTTTGACTTATAGTACACTCATCACTTCACTTTATTATTTACCTTCTAAAATGTCTTAAACCACTTTGACTACTTTGACCTTTTGGGGCTTCTAGATGAATCATGAGGGTTCTCTCAGTCATCATTTGGTTTTGGAAGTCAAATTCAAGTTTTACCAAAGAGAGTTGGTTCTCTTAATTATTTTTCTATTTTTAATTGAAATTGGAAGTCAAAGTAAATAATGGTTAAGGATTTTGAATCCTTCTTTGTAACAGAGTTAGAGTTTGTTTTGATTCTTAGGCTAATGTATAGGATCTAGAGTGGAATAATGGGTTTGATCCAAATATTGTGGATCTGAGAACCAAAATCATTGTGTATTTAAGCCTATCGAGGATTTTGTTTTCGGTGTGGTCGAGGGTTAAGAGAGAAAAGATCATTTTCTTGAATAAAGGAGAAGATTGACAGACTTTTGGATTGTTGACTCAATGAAATTGAAGTTCATTTTAAATTATTAACCCTTGGAACCAATCTGTGTGAGTTGGAATAATACATCGCAGCAAAACTTCGATTTTTCTATTGTATCATCCACATGGGATCATCATCAATTTCTTTTTGGAACAAACCTATGAGTATTTGAGTTTTAAATCTTGTTACTTAACCCATGTTCTAAGTCCAAATCGTTAAATATATTGTTAAACCATCGGGATAGAAATATACAGTGATCATGCAGCTTGGAATGATCCAAGGATGGGATCAACAGTTTGAAATCATATCGGTTGTAACACATGCACGGAGGTTAACACAGGGAATCAGACCCGAAATTTTTATCAAAGCGAGTTTCGGTTGCAAGTTCGGAGTCCGATCCACCATCGAATGACTCATATCAATTTCGGCGATAGCATAACCTGGGTGATTAATTATTAGAATGGGGCCGAAATCCCATTAAATATTGTTTGTTTCATTTGTAATTCGAGGGATAGACCATATGTATAAAAATTTCAATTTGGTTTTAAATGGTTAAAGAGTTGCGTAGGTTTAAACTTTGGTTAAAAGTTGAAATATTTGTTATAACATCCACCATAGATCTTATATCTAACGGTTCATAATTCTGTGGGTATATTGTAAGGTTTTATTGGCAGCATTTGCATTACATAACCATATTACGAAGTTTGTCTGCATTAAAATTAGGATCTTCGAGAAATGAATCCACAACATTTCTATTTGAAACTTATTTGAGTGGTTGTGGAAACTGCCTGTGAATATTCCTAAAGAATTTTCTAAGTTTGAACAACCTTACTCTTTGTATAAGGTATAGTAGCATAAAGACAACTATTATTAAGAAAGGATATCCTTTTAGTTCTTTCTATAGTACTAGAAATTGATATATTAGATGCAACAATGACCATACAACAAAGTGACTAAACATCAACATTACTCATTGAATAGGCCTTTGCATGTGGTAGGAGATATTTAAATATATCACTACACTACTCCTTTGTTTGATAGTCTCCAAGACTTGTGTTTCTGTGAACAACTAGATCATCTTGTTTTGATGTATCCAAATCACATTTAACATTAAAATCATACAAGAAGAAGAAACTTTGATCCAATGCATTATCAATACCCAAATCTACCATATTCCTTTCGACATCACCAAGGTTATATCTGCCAACCCCAGGTCCAGAGTTTAGCATTTTTCTATCACAGTGAGACATTTTACAAATATCATAAAAACCTTTCATATCCTCAACATTTCCAACTTTTTTTTCCGGAAGTACATGCGATAGTTTTCTCCCTACTAAAATTGCTCTCCACATAATTTATTTCCTCTTGTTTCTAGATGCAATCATTCCCATCAAAACATTGGTTTCCAGTTGATGCACCAGGGAACTTACTGTTAAGGTGGGCATTCTTAGTTACATATTTTGAGCTTTGGTTTATAAAATCTAGGAAATTCAGAGAATTAAGACCTGTTTTTCAGTTTGATCTCCAATGCCAAAAGGTTCTTGATAATTAATATCAGAAACATCCCTTCATCTCTCTCACAATATTTTCCAGCACAACAAAATCCATGATCTTCAAGTAATTCATGCACTATTACAAGTAGTTCAACTTGTCCGCAAAAAAGACATATAACGTGTTCCATTTGAGAACCAAAATAATTATGTCGAACTAGAGAAGACGAAAAACACTTCTCCCATAATACCCCATTTATCAACCCAATAGAAAGTGATCCATAGGAATTCTCAATTACAATTCTTTCTGAGATATATAGTATCCCATGATAACCAAAACAAGATAGGCATATCTGAGTTTTTTAACTGAGAAAATAAACTCTTAAAAACCTAATATGTCTTATTAAATTTGATTTTTTATTCCAAAAAATTGGTCCTATAAACTAAGTCAGGTCTCAAAGTAATTGGTCCTATAAACTAAGTTAGGTCTCAAAGGACATTCATAAGATAGATATCATAAACATATGGTTCATAAAACTATACACCTCTCTAACCTCCGAGGCTAAGATGACTAACACATCAACAAAAAAAGAGCACTTATAGTCATGTAAAATTAAAAGAAATGTTTTTCACAGATATACTGAAGTCCAAATGTTTAATTTTGCAAAATGCAACAATTGCATCAATAAAACAACTGATTTCTAGTTGTTTATTAGGATCATCACCTGGTAAACCAGAACACTTGTGAGAAGTGCTCTCATGAAAACACACATAATAGTCAAGAGAAAACATTGCACCTACCCCAGTAATGTGTTTAGGATATCAAAAGATGCCTACATTAAAATTTGGTTAATTTTCTTTTAAATTTCTCTCATGCAAAGTTCAAACTTCAAACAACATTTGCATGCAATTAATCACTAGATAAAAAGACTAGATAATACGTGAAAATATATTCCAATGTGTTGTAATTGTTGCCATTTTTTCTAATAGAAATCATCATTGTTCATATTGCGTGTTTGAAACTCCCAAGAAACCTGTAAATATTGTTTAAAAATCTAGAAGGTGAAATACTTACTGGAGTTTCACTCTCTTCAATCTCTTCTCTTATCTGAGATGCACATCTAGATATTGACTTCACTTCATCTACAACCATTTTGTTCAGGTGACCTTTCCTAGCCCCTTCTTGATCCAATTCAAATGTAAGGTTGAAATCATTAAGTGTTGAGGCATTCTTTGTCACATTACCTGGTGATGATATTTCTACAACTCCAACAACAAGACAAAATATTTCTAACCTTTGCTTGTGTCATTTCAACAATACTGCAAGGTCCTTTGGATTAGTTTTTTCATATGCCAAGATCAACATATCTAAATCAGTAAACTCAATTGAAGAATCCATAGCACAAACCTTGTCCATGCTCAACTGTTTCCAATGAGATTTACTTATCAACCCTGCAATAAGGAAGCATAACATTGCCTCTATTACTATTTACATGATGGTTAGCATTTAGGATAGAAAGGCACCTCTGAAATTCTTTATAACATTTTTCTCTATCACCATAAAAGGTCCACAAGCAACCACATAAGTAACGGAAATGGACCGAAAAGGACCAATCACGTGTTGAGACAAAATCACTTACCCCCAACTTTTGAAAAAAACAATTCAAATGCACGGAACTATTATCTATCTTTGTTAAATTGTCGGATACCATAGTGGCAGCTAAAAAATAATTTCATGAGTCAACCATGCTCTTATAATTTGGCATGTAATCAAACTCTGAAACTATCTAGGTTGAATATATCAACTAAGAGAACTCCTTTGATACAACAACCTTTTTAACACTTAAAAAATTGTAAATAGGCATACCAAAAGCAACTGACTCCACAAATTTACAAAGATGAAATGTTTCTTCATTAATGGATCAGTAAATTTGGATTCTTCGGTACAAGATGTTGCAAGATTAGAATAAATTTTTGCTAGAACAAGGCTATTGTATGTAGTCATTTCCTTATTTCATTGCCTTGTTAATTTATCAATCTCAATTAATACATACATGTTGTCTTGATACCGTAAATTTCTCACCGATACTTTTTCTAGAAGCAATTCTCCTATATGGTAAACCCTGTGATTACTTGTATTTTCTACAAGGAATTTCATCACATTTGAATCATCAAAGTTCAGAAGATTTTTTGCTTGCCTATATTTGTAGGATTTGTGATAGCATAATTTTCAACTATATTACAGCAATTTATTTGTATCGTATCATACAAAATATATGGATTCAACATTTGCCTTAAAAGTTTATCATGCTCCTTAACTTTTTCTATATCTGATTCTTCTCTCTCACATTTACGAATCCTAAGTCGCATGCTACACTTTTCCTAGGGAGCTTCTTTGTCGGTTGAAACATCCATTTATTTGATAGTATAGGTCCTCTCATTGCTATTTTCAATAAAGGGTCCATATCTGCAGATTTTGAGTGTGACTTTTCCTTTGTCTCTACAAGAGTTGCCAAAAGATTCATATAGACATTCTAAAGGTGCATCAGTTCCCATGTTGTTGTTCCTTCCACCCCTCGAAGAACATCTTTGCATTTCAAAGATGTGTGATATTGAATTCCTATTAGTTATCTCCATGTTTCTCACTACAAATTTTACTTTACCATTTATCAACCATTTATTATCACTACGACAAACGCCTCCCTCAGATTCATTGTTATGCTCACTATTAATACACAACTTTGAATTTATAAATTTAATATTGTTACACTCTCTTGTTCATGGGTTTCTTACTATTTCTAACGCATTTGTTCTTGGGTTATTTCTATCTCTAAGGTTGTGCCCCTCTTGGTTGATTTGGATACATATATGTTTACCAATACATCTTAACTTTATAATCCAATAACCAATGTTGCAGATGCCTTCAACTAGTCCAAGGTGGGGCTTATCAATCATGTAACTCCAAAGAAGCTAAAAATCAAACCCAAACTCAATTGAATACCTTCATATTTTTCGGTCCTCTGTTATACTACGACAAGCGCCTCCCTCATATTCATTGTTCATGGGTTTCTTACTATTTCTAACGCATTTGTTCTTGGGTTATTTATAACTCTCTTGTTCATGGGTTTCTTACTATTTCTAATGCATTTTTTCTTGGGTTATTTCTATCTCTAAGGTTGTGCCCCTCTTGGTTGATTTGGCTACATATATGCTTACCAATACATCTTAACTTTATAATCCAATAACCAATGTTTCAGATTCCTGCAACTAGTCCAGGGTGGGGCTTATCAATCATGTAACTCCAAAGAAGCTAAAAATCAAACCCAAACTCAATTGAATACCTTCATATTTTCCGAGCCTCTGCTATACTATGACAAGCACCTCCCTCATATTCATTGTTATGATCACTATTACTAGGAAACTTTGAATTATAACATTTAATAATGTTGCAGTCTCTTGTTCATGGCTTTCTTACTATTTCTAATGCACTTGTTGTTGGGTTATTTATATCTCTAGGGTTGTGCCCCTCTTGGTTGATTTGGCTACATATATGCTTACTAATACATCTTAATTTTATGATCCAATAACCAATGTTGCATATGTATACAACTGGTCCAGGGTGGATCTTATCAATCATGCAACTCCCAAGCAGCTAAAAATCAAACCCAAACTAAATTGAATACCTTCATATTTTTCGATCCTCTATTACATAGGTCTACGAAGAGTTGGTCAAGTAGTCATCACCATTGTTTGCACCTTGTTTTTGTTGATGGGATGAATCCATATATTGATGGTTTGAATTCATTGACCAATTATAGTAGGCATTGAAAGTAGCCAACATACCTAGATGGGTTTCCTTGCCATCAACACATTTCAACAAAAACCCCATTCCTACACTTTGAATAGTGATCCTAGGCATGAAACAAAGAGGGTATTGACGAGTAGTTATACATGTAGGGCCTGAACATATTTTGGTGTTTACAAGGTGACTTGAGGCCCCATCCAACATCCCATATGTTGTAGTAGTTCCAATAGGTCTTGTGGGGGGGAAGTTCCAAATGGGATTTGACTATCCATTGGCCATGACTCCAGTTATATTACTTAAAATTTCATTAAAATGCAACATCTAAAAGCCTCTAGGCATGTGTCCATTGTTTTCCAAACCTACAACAGGGGCCATATCACACATGGCAAGAGTCATGGGTTTAGTTTGAGGGATCCTTGCGGTGCCTTCCATATCACGTGTTCATCTTCTTAAAGGATTGGAGGATTTTGTAATCTCCTCCTTGAACAGATCCTCTCTGAACCTCTTTCTCAAATAATTATCACTCTAATCCTCACCACCCCCACCACAACCTGCAGTTCCTATCTTTTACCCCCCTTGTTTCATATGATGATGTCCATGATGCTTTGAAGGGTTTGTATGCAAATTATACTAATGGAATCCTAACATGTGATCACCACCACCACCATGACCCGTTTCCCCACCACCACCACCAATATACAACCTACTCTCCTATGATTTCCTATTTGTTTCTACTGCAAGTTCCATGGAGGTCATATTTTCATCCATTTCCCACTCATTCTCAACAGGTAGCTAGTGGTCCAGTCTCACCCCCACGTCAACATTATTGGGTCCTCTCCCTAAGGTCCCATGAAAGGAAAAGGGCATTGCTTTGGTGTGATGAGAAGTTGAAATGATATAATTTGAACTATGAAGTGATACATTCAAAGTTGAATCATTAGTAGGGATTTTCCTAGTCCCTATGGCATCTATAATGCCTAGTTCAACATGTTGTAGAAACAATTCTATTGTTTCCCCATTAGACTTGTGACCCAGTAAGATCCCCTTCCATATGACCAAGGAACTGGAGGACTTAGTAGCCTAGTTTTTACCCCTAGGTTATAGTCCCACCAAAAATGGGACTAAGGTGGCCAAAATATGTCATTGAGGATGCTAAAGTCAAATTTTTAAAGTGGCATTGGCTAATAAGGAAATATAGGTTAATTGGCTACTATGAGATAAGTAAAGAAAAATACTTTAGAAAGCCAATTAACAATTTAAGTGAGAATTGGAATGTTGGAGTATAAAAGAGGATGAGGGCGTCTCACTTCCTCATTCTTGATCATTTCTATTTGCATCTTTGAGCTCTGACAACTTGAGTGTTTTGAGGGGTTTTACTAGAAAAACCATAGAGATCAGCACAAAGATGAAATATCCCTCCTTTCATGGTAAAATATTGGATAAGGTGGTGAAATATTCCACCCTCACCATTCTATTCATATCAGATCATTCTCAGTTATCATTTGTGAAGAAGGGTGCACTATTGGAGGGTTTTCTGCAGGAAGGGTGCACTATTCAATCTTGAAGAGTTTGATTTGGCCTTTGGTGGTTGGATATAGAAGAGATATTTACTTGGGAACATTTTTCATCCCTGGAGTGACCTTTCTTGGCATTCTTGGGTGTTTTCATCCTCCATATTTATTTATTATCAGAGATGGGCGAATTTCCTAAAGGAGGGTGCACTTGGGGTTAGGGATCCATTGATTTGGGGTCATTTGTATCATCTATAGCAAGGGAAATTCCTCATATGAGTCATCCATCCTATTCCCTACAAGTTAACAACCATTTCATGATTTTTTGGGGTTGGATATAAGCCATGTGATTTTCTAGGGTGTCCTACAGCCAATGAGGGTGCAACTAAGCTAGAGGATTCAATGTTTAGGAGGAAGGGAAAGAGATTGATCTTGTAGAACCCATGCATGCAGCTATTAGAGGCTAAGGGAAGCCAATATCTATCCTTTCTACTGTATCTTGGAGGTGATATCAACCACATCTTCCATTTTCATATATATTGCCAGATCTTCTCTTCTCTTGTATTGAGGTCAACTACATATTAAATAAAATACAGATATGAGTTTGTGGCTATTTTTTTGTTGTTTCTATTTGCTTCATTCTTGTTTACGTTCATTTCTATAATTTCAAAACTATTTGTGTTATAAACTTAACAAAAAACCGCAACACAAGTTGAATAAAGCTACAAGTGTGAATTGTTTGACAAAACCCCTCAACCAGAAAACCAAAAATACAAAACATTCCACATAAAACCACTTGGGAATATTACAGTGGTACCAGAGATTTGAATCCTCCCATCCTATGGAGATTTTTTGATGAAAGGATACAAAAGGAAGAAGCAAGACAAAGGGGCAGAGAAACTAGAAACAAAGATGGGGGAAATACAGGAAGAAAGAGATAGAATTGATAAGGAGGTGTGAATTGAATTGGAAAGAATAACACAGGAACTACAATGCTCCATTGACAAGACACGGTTTATCATGCAACACCATTTGGATGAGACACAAGAGAATTTATCAAGGGACAAGATGATCTCAAATTGTTACACATTATTTTTGTCATCCCTATGACCGTTAATGATGTAAACCTATCTGTTTCCTTCAGAGGGGTCAGTGGCCTGAGTTCCTGAAGAGAGAAGGGAGAAGAACTTTTTCTGAGAAAAGAAGTTGCATTTTCCTGTGTAAAAACCTTATAAAAAAGGAAGTTCATAGGTTGCCTATGTATTAGGGTACAAGAATACCTTATTCTCGTAGGCTGCATCATAGCTAGGGTGCGAACAGTTCGTAGGTTGCATTATAAGTAGGGTGCGAGAATGCTTACACGTGGGAAAAACGAGCGTTTTCTCAAATCTTCTAGAAGGAGAAACTTCCATGGTGAGGTGGCAGCCGAATGGTTTAGATATTACTCGCTTTCATGATTTAGTGGGATCATCCTAACCTCCTCACCTTATCCTCTTTAACTTATAAAAGGAGACGATCTCTCATGGAGAAGGGGTTCTGGAGCTTAGCTTTGGTTGGCTTGGAATTATCAGCTTGGTTGGAGTGGCTTTGATATTTGCTTTGTCAAGATAGATTGTGAGTAGCTATCAGATCCATGGTCTCAGAATCCTTGGAGCAAGAAGTGTGTGGGGAACGAAGGACAGTTGGAAGGGACCTTACGACATCAAGGTCATGGTTGTAATCTCTCTTTCACATTTAATATGATACAGCAATATGATTCTTTCCTATAAAGCTTGTTGTGTTTTATTGTATGATTCCTTGATCACATACATAGGTTTATATTGAGTTTATGTTATTGCTATCACTTTGGTTGGTTGCGTTCTTTTGTAGGATCATCATTGTATGAGTGTTGGAATGAAGCTAGGATGGCGATGCCGAGAGGAAGCGACATTTAAATGGTATGCCACTCATCCCTCTTTAGTTAGTAAATTCAATATCTAAAACTTAAGGAAAGTGTCATGTTATGTCATGTTTTGTTCTAGATCCAAGTGGATCTAGGGAGATCTGTTAGTGTCCACACCTACCAATTAGTCTGATAACACAAATTAGCTTTGACAACTATTGAATAGGGACAGGAGCACTTGATTACCACATTAGAAGTAGGGAAGGACATGTTGCACATCTTCTAATGTAGATGGTACATAATAGAGAACCACATAATAATGAAGAGAATAATGGGGCTAGTGGATCTCATGGAGGAGAGAGGTATCATGCAAAGACTAGTTATAGGGATGAAACTAAGGGGAAAATTCTATTTGGGGGCGCAACCAACAGGATACCAGTGAGTAGCAGAATCACACCCATGCCTTACACGTCGTGTTTCCTAGACACACAATAGTAGGATGCCAATATCACAAGGTGTATGGAGGTAGAGGAAAACTTTGAAGATTATGAGAGGGAGTATGCAGCCATGAGTACAGAATTCAAAAGACAGGTTTCATTGGAAGAATATTGTGGAATCAAATACAGATGCAGGCCTAGAGATTCCCAGAAGAATAATAATGATATGTGGTGAAAGGAAGGAAAAATGGAGATTCCCACCTTTGATGGAGGAGCCAAATCTTTTGCAGAGGCGTGGATACAGAAATTGGATGCTTATTAGCAGTTAAAACCCATGATGGAGATGGATTCCATCAAATTTTGCACCATATACTTGGAAGGAAAGGCCCATGAGTGGTGGTACCATGGGATGACTACCTTGGGACATGCACACATTACTTCGTATGTGGATTTCTCACAGAGGCTCATAGACAAGTTTGACCAAGGGGATCCAAAACTACATTTTCGTGAGATCACCCAACTAAAGTAGACAGGAACAACTGAAGTGTTAATTGAATAGTTTTCATAGGCTAGTGGTTATGTTTCTAGATGTGTCAAAATCCAGGTTGATGATGATCTTTTTTGAAGGATTGACAAAACCCCTGTGTGGATGGGTCAAGGCTTTTAGGCCTAATACACACAGGATGCGATTTGGAAGAACAGGGACCTAGAAGGGGCAACAACCAAAAACAAATTCAATCTCATGCCACTAATTAATCAAAGAGGAAAAGATCAAAGAGTTTTGGACAAAGGTAAGGGAAAACATGATGAAGCTACAAAAAAGGGAGTTGAGAAGGAAACAACTCTGCTATACTTGTAAAGACCCATGGGAGCCAGGGCATAGATGCTTGGGGAAAGGAAAAATTCACTACATAGAGCTCCATTCTGATAGTGAGGATGAAGATGATGTTTGACATATTCAAAACATGGAAGTGTCCCATACAGAAGAAGAGCCAATGCATGGAGAGGAAGAGGAGCCAATGCATAATCAAGCAGGGATCAAGAAGGTTTTCATTGCCTTCATAAGTGGAGTACCAAAATTCATCACTTTGAGGATGAGAGGAGTCTTGCAAGGACAAAGGGTCATCGTACTGATAAATGGTGGGGCCTCCCAAAACTTTATAAATGTTTCCTTGGTGAACATAAGACACCTCCCTATTATTGAGTTTCATGGATTCTTAGTGGAGGTAGCAGGGGGATGCACCATGCATGTGATAGATACATTCCACATATGAGTCTTACCTTGGTAAGGTATAATTTGGCACAAGACTTATATGTGATGGACCTACCAAATACCATCCCATCTCTAATCAATGGTTGAGATCTCTCCAAAATGATATCAACTCAAAACCCACTTTACTCAATTTTCCATAGTTTCTCTTTATGTCCCTTAATTCACCCACAAAGTGAATTAATAGTCATTTTAGGCTAAAATGACCAAATTTCAATTTTGACTTAAATCTCCTAAGTCAAAGTGAAATTAGATATAAAGTACATGGTACATGGTACACATTATTTCTGACTTGTGTTTAGAGTCTCACAAACACAAGGGGACCACTTTCCAAGGTACCCAAATCTCAACACTCCCTCTTACCGAGGAAAGTGCCCTTCACCACTAATCTCATCCCTGCAGTGGACATGGTTTACTAATGGAAAATTCTCAATGAGTATGACTGTACCTTGATCAATGAAAGTAGTCTCTGAGACAGATCTACTCAATCTGGGTGATCTATATATGGAAGTGCATCTCTGCCTATTCAATATCACCTAGATCTTGGTATCAAACCAAAGATCTCAACCTTGGTATCCCACCAAGGATTTCTACCTCCTAGCATCTCACCAATGGTCACTATTCATGGCATATCACCAAGAGTCACTCTCTCGGCATCTCACCAAAAGTCTCCCCCTCTTTGTATCTCACCAAGAGTATCTGGACCTCGTCATCTCAACAATATCCTCAACTTGGCCTCTCGCCAAGTGACTTCCACCTGAAGTGGATTCAAAACCTGATCTTCCTGTCTCCATAGCCAAGTGAGGCTCAAGACTTTGTGATTCCCTGATGCTCCTCCTCATCAATCTTTGACGCTCTAAAGCCCCTGCACCAACTCTCTATCTTGGCAACTCTAAAACTGAAGTTGTCCCAGGTGGACCAGTCACCCCTGATGATGGTGTCCATGAAAACTGAGTTTGAGCTCCCTCTGACTCATTACTATAATTCAATAGGTCCTCTTCAACTTTCTCTCCCCACCTGACACTGGATGGTGTAATAGTTGACAAAGAAGTAGCAAATGCACACTCTCTCGCAAACTATATATCGAACTTAAGCTCCTTTGCTATCGTTGTTGGATCATCCTGCTTCTTCTGCTTCTTCTTCTTGGGACACTGTCGTAACTAGTGACCCATATCCCCACAAGCAAAGCATCTCACTGTGCTCATGTCTCTCTTCGCCCACTACTGGTCTCTCCCTGTGGCGGGGCCCCAAACTTGGGACCCTCTCAACCTCCCTTTCCAGTCTTCTTCTTTCCCTTTGTCCAAAGAGCAATATCTGCATCACCCTACAATGTCTGCTACTGTCCAGAAGTCTATTATGTAAGTCTAGTATCCTCTTGAACGAAATCATCCCAGAGTCTCTCCCAATTGGGCATGATCTCTCTGGAAACAATGCCATGAACAGATGGACCCCATGGTTTGGTGAAGATTTTTAAGGCTATCCTCACCATAGATTCTGGGTCCACTACCTCTCCAATGGTTGCAAGCTTGTCTCTGATCTGGGTGTATCGACCAAGGTAAGAAGTAACTGAATAATTCTTGAGCATACAAATTCCCTTGAGTTGATCAAACAAAACCATCTACCGGTTCTATTTAGAGATCTGGTAAAGATTGCATAGAGATGCCCACATCTCAAATGCATAGTCTTTCCTAGTCAAGTGGGGAATGGTGTGATCCCTCACTACATCACACATCATCCTCTTTGCCTTTTTGTTCCTCTTCCTAAACTCTACTAACAAGACGAGAGCAGTATCAAGAGGAACAACAATAGGAGCCTCAACTATATCCCATAGTTCAAGGTCCTCTAAGACAAAGACAATCCTGGCCTTCCAAGGAGACCAGTTGCTAGTTCCAACTAGCTAATCCTCCACATGCATCTGAGATGCTGACATGACTGCCCACTTCACTCACTCTAATGCTATAAATACAAATGAACGCTACCTCACTCATGTCAACACAGGTGTGAAAAGAGGAAAACAAACAACAACCTCACTCCT
Source organism: Picea mariana (assembly GCA_032191745.1). Classification (NCBI taxonomy): domain Eukaryota; kingdom Viridiplantae; phylum Streptophyta; class Pinopsida; order Pinales; family Pinaceae; genus Picea; species Picea mariana. The sequence continues at coordinate 60,007 of JASDQU010240558.1, read as the reverse complement.
AGCAATAAAGGTGTGAAAAGAGGTCATGAAAGATCAACCTCACTCCTAGAAATTAAGTGTGAAAAGAGGCTGATAAAATTTCCAACGACTATCCTACAACTCTCCACAAAAATTATACCAACAAGATACCACTAAACTCCATCAATGGTTGTCCACAAAATCTGCCCAAAATATGTCTAGGACTGTCCACAAAATGTTGTCCAAAACTCAACAAACATCAACCAACAAGCTCTGATACCATAAAGATTTTCCAGGTCCTAAAAAGATTCCAAATAGGTCTATCTTTGACCTCACATTGGATCTAAGATTCGACTGTCAAACAAGGGTTTGTTGTTGTTTTGTAACATCAAACTTTTCAGGAACTTCATAGTTGTTTTGTTACGGTTACATGGGCATTTTAGGTGCTCTAGCATGTAGTTTTTGTTACCAATAGGTTATCACATGCATACCATAAAATGTGTAACACACATAGAGATCTTTACTTCTGAAATAATGTTGTTCTAAACACTAGCATACATGAAAATGAACACATGTATTTTTGGTCAACATGACCCTGGATAAAACCCCCCCGGGGAAAACCAGTTTGGAATGGAAGTATATATATGTGGAGAATAGAAGGTGGAATACAAAAACTACATGAAACAAATGAACCTGATACAATAGCATCTTGTATCAAGCTGCAACACAAGTCCAAGAGTGAGATATGTGCCCAAGCATGGTGTGCCCTCCTTAAATATAGCTCTATCCACTGAAATAAAGCGCCCTTGCTCCCTTAAGCTCTCATGGAGAAACCGTTGCACCATAATGTGCTCTTGTGTGCTGCCTCTCCACTAAAACTTTCCTCAAAGCAATCTGAACACTGCAAGACCTCCTTGCTAGTTGTGCGCCCTCCTCCTTGCAAGAACCACCTCCACAAATAAGCTGGTCCCTAAGCCTTCATGAGCCCTCCATGAAAGGAGGCACCCAATATCTCCTCTCCCAATGCTTCCATTCTCATCCTCTTTCCCTTCTCCAAACTCTCTTGGTGAACATACAAGTGAATGAGCCTCTCCTTGCCCTATGCGCCCCTCTTAAGGAAACATAAGGAAACCTAAAATTTGGGTGGATGAGATCATCTCATCCCATCTCTAATAAATGGTTGAGATCTATCCAAAAGAATATCAACTCAAAACCCACTTTACTCAAGTTTCCATAGTTTCTATTTATGTCCCTCAATTCTTCCACAAAGTGAATTAATAGTCATTTTAGGATAAAATGACCAAATTTCACTTTTTACTTAAATCTCTTAAGTCAAAGTGAAATTAGACACAAATTACATGGTACATGGTACAAAGTATTTCCCACTTGTTTTTAGAGGCTCACAAACACAAGGGGACCAATTTCCAAGGTACCCAAATCTCAACAATCTAACCTCCATGCACTTTGCTAAAACCACCCTAGGAGCATTCTCTCTCAGCCCCTTCAATGTTACCCTCTTTCCTTCTTCAGAATTGAAAGACATCTCCATAGTTTTGTATTTGGTAGTGACCTAAGGTACTAAGTCATTGAACTCCAATTATAACATTGAGATGATCTCATCCACCCAACTTTTAGGTTTACTTATGTTTCCTTAAGAGGGGCTCATAGGGCAAGGAGAGGCTCATTCACTTGTATGTTCACCAAGAGAGTTTGGAGAAGGGAAAGAGGATGAGAATTGAGGCATTGGGAGAGGAGATCTTGGGCGCCTCCTTTCATGGAGGGATCATAAAGGCTTAGGGCCTATATTATTTTTGGAGGTGGTTCTTGCTAGGAAGAGGGAACACTTGAGGAGGAGGGCACACAACTAGCAGGGAGGTCTTGTAGTGGTCAGATTGCTTTGAGGATAGTTTCAATGGAGAGGCAGCAAATGAGAGCAAAGTGTGGTGCAAGGGCTTCTCCATTAGAGCTTCAGGGAGAAAGGGCTCTTCATTTCAGTGGATAGAGATATATTTGAGGAGGGCACACCATGCTTGGGCATATCTCTCACTCTTGGAATTGTGTTGCATCTTGAGACAAGATTCTATTGTATCAGGTTAACTTGTTTCATGTCATTTTTGTATTCAACCTTCTATTCTCCACATATATATACCTCCATTCCAAACTGTTTTCCATGGGGGGTTTTATCCAGGGTCATGTTGACAAAAACTACTTGTGTTCATTTTCATGTACGCTAGTGTTTACAACAACATTATTTCAACATTAAATATCTCTAAGTGTGTTACATATTTTATGGTATGCATGTGCTAACCTCTTGGTGAAAAAAACTACATGCTAGAGCACCTAGAATGCCTATGTAACCGTAACAAAACAACTATGAAGTTCTTGAACAGTTTATTGTTATAAAACAATAGAAAACCCTTGTTTGACAGTTGAAACTTAGAGCCTACTTGAGGTCAAAGACAGACCTATTTGGCATCTTATTAGGACTTGGAAAATCTTCATATATTAAGGTGTGAGGATGTGGCTTATGCAACAAATTTTTTGGTTTCAATCCAAACCACTTAGGAAGGGTGCCAACACTATTCACATGACATAAAAAGGATAATTAGCAAGCATGAGAAGGTTTTTGGACAAATTATCCAGGGAAACCACCTGATAGTGGTTTTGAGCACACCATTGAGCTATAAGGAGGTAAATTAGTCATCACAACACCTTACCTACACCCAAAAAGGTCCAAAGATGAAATTGAAAAGGAAATCAAAGAGTTGTTGGACATGGGACATATTAGGCCTAGCTCAAGCCCATTTGCATATTCAGTTGAGTTGGTTAAGAAGAAATATGGCACAATGAGAATGTGCATTGACTACAGGGCATGAAACAAGAAAACAATTAAAAATGGGTATCCAATTCCCAATATCAATGAGTTTCTTGATGAGCTCCATGGAGCAGTTTATTTTTTGAATATTGATCTTTGTTCAGGATACAATCAGATTCGGGTGAGGGAACATGATATCCACAAAACGACCTTCAGGTTCCATTATGGCCATTATGAGTTCTTAGTTATTCCTTTTGGGATAACTAACGCACCAACTACATTTCAATCTTGCATGAATCAAATTTTCAATAAACAGATGAGGAAGTATGTCTTGGTTTTCTTTGATGATTTGTTAATCTATAGCAAAACTTGGGAGGATCACCTCAAGCATATGGATCAAATTTTGAGCATCATGGAGGAACAATCCTTGTATACCAAAGATTCTAAATGTGAGTTTGGGATCATAGAAGTATTATATTTGGGGCATATCATTGGAGTGAAGGGAGTACATGTTCATCAAGAGAAGATACAAACCATATTGGATTGGCCAACACCCAAGAATGTCATAGAGATACGAAGATTTATTTGTATTTGCACCTACTATAGGAGGTTCTTTAAAGGGTTATCACATCTTTGTGCGCCCTTGAATAATCTAACCAGGAAAGGTGTGTTTAAGTGGACCAAAACATCCAAACAAACTTTTGACAAATGAAGAAGGTCATGAACACTTGTCTGGTCCTATAATTACCATACTTTTCTCAGCCATTCATACTAGAGTGCGATGCATCAAGGGAAGGAATTGGTGTTGTCCTCATGTAGAACAAGCATCCTATCTATTTTGAAAGAAGAAAACTAAGAGGACCTGAGTTATTATAAACTATATATAATAAGGAGAATTTAGCTATCATTCACGCGCTAGCCAAGTTCAGACAATACTTGGCGGGAACCAAGTTTATAGTCAAAATAGATCACAACAACCTCAAATAATTTTTGGAGCAAATAGATCTCAATGAAAGGAAACAAAAATGGGTAAGAAAAATCCAGGCATTTGATTTTGACATAGATTTTTTCAAAGGGAAGAATAATGTTGTAGAAGATGCCTTGTCTAGGAGGCCTTCATCTTGTGCCTTGTTAGAAATTTCACTTGAATGGAAATCACATATGTTCATGGAGTACTCCAAAAAAAGTTTGCATGTGAGCTAATGGATGGGCAGGTTTAGGATGAGTGGTTTCGGATTTTGGATGACCTTATCTACTATAAGGGTAGGATCTACGTGGTACCAGAATCCAAATTCAAGGAAAGGGTGCTAAGGGCATTCCATGATTCATGCCTAGTTTGGCACCAAGTGTTCCTCAAAATCTATAGGCAGATTAGAGATAGGTTTGCATGGAAGGGACTCAAGGAAGATGTTATGTGCTATGTTCAAGAATTCACAACTTGTCAGAAAAACAAGGTTGAGCATACCCATCCAGTAGGTTTGTTGCAACCACTTCCCATTCTAACATGTAAATGGGAAAGTATATCTATGGATTTCATCATAGGTTTTCCTAAAGTGCAGGGAAAGGATGGAATTTATGTATGTGTGGATCGCTTGAAAAATTTTGCACATTTATTCACCATACCCATGGAATGTATCGCATCTCAAGTAGCAGAATTGTTCTTGAAAGAATTTTTCAGATTGCAGGGTTTTCCCAAGAATATTGTGAGTGACAGGGATAGCAGGTTCATGAGAACTTTCTTGCAAGGTTTATTCATACTTTTTGGCACCGAATTGACTCCTAGCACGAGCTAACACCCTTATAATGATGGAAAAACATACATAGTCAATAAATGGGTGGAAGCATACCTTCGAAATTATGTGGTAGGACAACATACAGAATGGGTCAAATGGATTCATGTAGGGGATTATTGTTATAACACTACCCATCACAGGTCCATTGGCATGAAACCCTTCAGGGAATTATATGGCTATGATTCACTCACCTTCATGGAGGTTGTACTTGGGGACAACAAGGCTCCTATGGATAAGGAGTGGGTCCAAGAAAGTCAGGAAATTCTTAAGGAACTTAAGGAACATTTGCAGAGGGATAAAAATCAACAAAAGATCTATGCAGATAAAAATAGGGTGGAGCACAACTTTGAGGTGGGATTCTTGGTCGATTTGAGGTTACAGCCATATTGCCAAACATCAATCAAGAGAAATGGCATGGAAAAAATCAATCCTCGTTTCTATGGTCCATACAGGGTGAGTAGAAGAGTTTGGGAAGTAGCATATGAGATTGAATTTCCACCATGGATAAAAATCCATAATGTATTCCATGTGTCATGCTTGAAGAAGGAATTGGGTCAACATGTGTTAGTTACAGAGGAACTTCCACCACTTGATGAGGAATTCCAATTGATTTTAATTCCTAGATATGTCTTGTAGGTCAGGGAGAAAAGGTTGAGAAACAGGAATATCAAGGAGTATTTGATTAAATGGAAGAATCTGCCAATTGAGGATTCTTCTTGGGAAGGTGAACAATTATTGTAGCACATAGATTCAAAATTACTTGTGGGAAAACAATTTCAGGTTAGGGAGACTGTAAGATCCCCTTCCATATGACCAAGGAACTAGAGGACTTAGTAGCCTAGTTTTTCCCCCTAGGCTATAGTCTCACCAAAAAGGGGACTAAGGTGGCCAAAATATGTCATTGAGGATGATAAAGTCAAATGTTAAAGTGGCATTGGCTAATAAGTAAATATAAGTTAATTGGCTAATATGAGATAAGTGAAGAAAAATACTTTAGAAATCCAATTAATAATTTAAGTGGTAATTAGAATGTTGGAGTATAAAAGAGGATGAGGGTGCCTCACTTCCTAATTCTTGATCATTTCTATTTGCAAATTTGAGCTATGGAAACTTGAGTGTTTTTAGGGTTTTGACTAGACAAACCCTAGAGATTTGCATGGAGGTGAAATGTTCCTCCTTTCCTGGCCCAATATTTTCTAGGGTGGTGAAAGATTCCACCCTCACCATTCTATTCATATCAGATCATTCTCAATTATCATTTGTGAAGAAGGGCACACCATTGGAGGCTTTTTCCGGGAAGGGCACACTGTTCAACCTTGAAGAGTTTGATTTGGCCTTTGTGGTTGGATATGGAAGAGATATTTACTTGGGAAAATTTTCCATCCTTGGAGCGACCTTTCTTGGCATTCTTGGGGGTTTTCATCCTCCATATTTATTTATTATTAGAGCTGAGCGAATGTACTGAAGGAGGGTGCACTTGGGGCTAGAGATCCATTGATTTGGGGTCAGTTTTATCATCTACAACAAGGTAAATTCCTCATATGAGTCATCCATTCTCTTCCCTATAGGTTAAGAGCCATTTCATGAAGTTTTTGGGCTATATATAAGCCATGTGAATTTCTAGGGTGCACTACAGCCAGTGACGGCGCAACTTAGCTAGAGGATTCAATGTTTAGGAGGAAGGGAAAGAGATTGATCTTGTAGATCCTCTACATGCAAATATTGGAGGCTCAGGTGTTGTAGGATAAATCGGTTAATGGAGACATAAACTAATATCCCTAGATCCACCTAGATCTAGAACAAAACAAGACGGGACATAATTCTTTCCCTAAGTTACAATCATTTAATTTACTACAAAATAAGGAATGCATGACATACCTTTAGATATACCTTCCTTATATCTTTGTTGTCCCTGCTTCGCTCCGATGCTCTTGTGAAATCAAATCTGCAATGACACAAACCAACCAAAGTGAAATAAACAATAGTAGATTCAATGAAAACCTATACATGTGATCAAGGAGTCATGTAATAAAATGAGAATGATTTTATGGGAAAGAAACATGCCACTGTATTATATAATGTGGAAGAAATATACAACCAAATGCCTTGATGTTATCAGGTTCCTTCCAACAATTCTTTGCTTCCCACACACTTCTTGCTCCACAGATTCTAAGACCAACAATCTATATTGACAAAGAAATCCCAAGCCAGGCTACAAAACTCAATAACAAGCCAATCTAATCCAAGCTCATCCAAGCTAACTTTCTCCATGATAGTTCCTCTCCTTTTTTAAGTTGAAGAGGATAAGGTGAGGAGGTTAGGATGATCCCACTAAATCATGAAAGCAAGTAAGATCCAAATCGTTCAGAGGCCACCTCACCATAGAAGCTTCTCCTTCTAGAAGCATCGAGAAGATGCTCGTTTTTCCCACATACGAAGGCCTCCGCACCCTAGCTATAGTGCAACTTGCGGAAACTCCGTAGCCTAGCTATAGAGCATCCTGCAGAAATCAAGCATTTTCACACCCTGTGTATAGTGAAACCTATGGAAATCCTCCTTAATAGGATTTTTACAAAAGAAAATCCAATTTCTTCTCTCATGCAAGGTTCTTCTCCCTTCTTTCTTCAAGAATTCAGGCCACTGACCCTTTTGAAGGCAACAGATAGGTTTACATCATTAACGGTCATAAGGGTGACAAAAACAATATGTAACAGAGAGCCCCCCAAAGTATGAAGTTAGAATAGAGTGATAGCTAAAATACTTTGTCGAGTGTGTGTAAGGAACAAGGAACAGTTGATCAAAAACCTGCTAACAAACAAGGAAATACAGTACAATAATATATCATCACTGAGTTAGGCATTCCCATACTCAAAATACAAATGACTCAAAGAATAAATGTTGACATGAAAATATCCATGTCAAGTAAGACAGGTCATGGCCACCAAACATACACTGTGGATCCATGCCATTATGACTCAAATCTGAACATAGCCACCAAAAATACATTGTGGATATATGTGTTAAAGACTCAAATTTGAACATAGCCACGAGACATACAATGTGGATCTATGCAGCAGTACAAACTGAATATACTCCAACGCAACCTAAATCTATTAGAAAAGATTCAGGGTCTTCATCTCCACCACTCTATAGTACGAATCTAACCATGTGAATACATGTGTTGAAGTTAAATATGGTAGAAACCACTTGATTACCAATCATTAATGTATATTGTTAACAAGTGCGAGGGAAATCACCATTAATGTCAATGACTCGCAAGGTACACTAGTACAATTCAACGAATGTGAATTAATGAGCTTAAGTCAAACACTCGGTCAAATCTCCCGATCAGGGGTCAATAATGAAAACCCATTGTTGAAAGCAAGGAAACCTGCCATTGAGGCATGCAAGTTCCAAGGTAACAATTAGTTTCTAAGTCTAATTCATGGATAATGAGTTGAAGTCGACAGGAAAATACTTGTCACAGGAGGGCCTTAATGTATCCCTCATCAATGACACGAAACAGGTAACAAGATTTGAAGTAGATCAGAGTAACCAGTGATTCAGGACTGACTCAGGGATGGCCAACTCAATAGAAGGATTAAGGACTGTGGAAATGGCCAACACAATAGAAGGATTTCTGAGTTGAACTTCGTTTTGATCATATTGATGACATGACAAGTTGTCTTGGAAACACTGACTCAACAACAGGGATCACAGACCAATTTGTAATCTTATAAAGGAGTAGGATTAGGAGACAAGTGGATTTTCCAACCTAGATACAAGGTGAGTGAAAGGTTTTCATGTTCAAAAATGACTCTTCCATAGAATACAAGTTAAACACATTTCTTTCCCAATTTTTTCCCTCACCATTTCTGGCGAGTACCTATTTATTTTTACACAAGCTTGAGGAGGATAACATATGCTTAAATTGTAATATCATCCTTCGGATGAGTCCCTCGGAATATATTTGACGAATCCTAAGAAGGAGTGGTTCGGTCCCATATGGGCCTTTCGATGTTTTTTTTACAAGTTCAAAGAAAGAAAACTCAGGGGTTTTTCATGTTTAGAGAGTCTGAAAAATACTTAAAGAGAACCCTTTCAGTTCCTTTTTCGTAAAGTAGTCTGATGAGACCAAAAAGAAGATAATCTACCACTCAACAGGTGTTTTCTTCAAATAATTTAACGAGCGTGAAAAGAACAAGATCGCTCAACAATCTTTTCATGAAAAGAGATTAAAGGAGACTCCAGGGGGTTCCTTTTTTGTATAACCTTTACGAGTCTGAAAAAGTGATAAAAGTATACTCAGTTACATTCTCAAGTATTTACAAGCACTATAAAGAACAAGACTAATATCGGTAACTTATTCTCATGTATTTATGAGCATGAGAAAGAACAAAGACTAATCTTGGGATTGTTTTCATTTTTATGCAAGCTTTAAAACGAAACAAAACTATGCTTGGGATAGATTTTATTTTTTACACAAGCTTAAAATTAGCCAAAACTATGCTTGGATCTGGTTTCATTTTTACACAAGCTCGAACCATAGGAAACTATGCTTGGACTTCCCAATGCATAACATAGGGATGGTTGGTACTTAGCCGCCAACTTAGCGGCTCAACTTTAGCATGAAGTCCAGAGGCTGGAAGCACTACCTCCCAAGATTTGTTTCGTCCAACAACACAGGCGGATGGAATGAAGCTTCAAATACTAGACAAAGGACTTGACTCAAACAGAGAGGGGGAAGACTATTTCATTTTTTAACGAGCTTGCCATAGATACGAAAAAACTATGCTCGACTCTAGGTATAATCCCCAGACCTACCGTTTCATTTTTGAATGATCTTGACACAGAAATAGGAACTATGCTCGCAACCTATGTTGTATTTTTTAATGAGGTTTCCACAGAGATACAAAAACTATCCTCGCAGCTGGTTTCATTATTTAACGAGCTTGAAATAAGAAAACCATGCTCAACGATGGCTTCTTTATCATGGCTTCCAAGAGGACAATGCTCTAGAAGGAAACCATGTCAAGGGACAAAACTCGGTCATGGCTTCCAAGAGATATTCACTCGATGGAAGAACAACACTCTGTAAGGACACCATGTCGAGGGTCACGACAGGGCGAAGGAGATCAAACTCTAAATACCCTATGAAAGAGATAACCATGTCAAATACTAGATCTAATTCATCAGAAGCTAAAGTCATGGGAGATAAAGCCACATAATTGACCTGTGGTAAGGGTGACACCGGCTGCATATAAGAACTGTTTAGGGAGGTCATGGAGTCAGGACCAACAAATGAAAGTTGATCAAAAGTCACTATTCTTCCATCGTGCAGGAAATATATCACATGAAAAAGAGTGGACACAATAGCTTTCATGGCATAGACATAATCTCGCCCAAGGAGCAAAGAGAAATCCAAGGGGTCGTGGACTACCATGACATCAATAAAGATAGTTTTCCCTCCCAAAGTCACAGGAAACTGAGGAAGGGTCCCTAAAGGTTGATTGGTTCTTCTATTAAAATCTAACATATGTTGTGTAACTGGCGCAAGATGAGGACAACCCAAAGCTTTCCAAGCAATAGAGGACAAAATACTAATGGATTCACCTTCATATATCAGTGTCCGAGGAACGTCCCGACCACAAACCTAAAATGTAATATGGAAAGGAATGTGAGAAGGAAGATGAGGTCCAGTTATCACACCCCAATTGAAAAGGATGGACTTATTACTTGGAGGGGATTCCACAGGAGAAGGAGGAAAACCCCCCAGCACTGTAGATTCTGTATCAACAAGAAAAGCGTGGGAAGTATCGGGTTTTCTCTTGAGCGAGAGAGTAGGATCAATTGAAGATGAGATCAAATCAAACACTTGGTTTGCACTCTCTAAGGGGAGAATGGGTTCAATGACTAAAAACTAATTGATCGCTTGGGTTGCATTCGCCAAGGGGAGAATGGGGTCGATGACTGGAAACGGATCGACCACTTGGGTTGCCCTCTCTGATGGGAGAGTGGGATCAACCGAAGATGGGATCAAATCGACCACTTTGTCAATTGGTTCAACTAAGGATGTGACCATATGTATGACATTATCAACCGGACTGATCGACGAAGGGGTAGAATTCATCATTCCATCATCTATAGGGGGGTTGAGAGAAAGCTTGTGATAAGCAGCTGTAAGTTGAGGTTGGGGGATAGTCATGTCTTATAGTAATTTTGAGGCTTCATACATACGAGGGAAAAGGTGAATTAGATGACTCCCTTTGCATAACATACACAGGAACTTGACTCTACTTTTCTTCTTCCCAACAGTATATTGACTAGTTGACGGGAGGTCATTAGCATGTTGTTCAGAGGCTGATGACATGAGCTGGTGAGAGTGTGTATACCATGCTTCTATAACCTTGGATAGACCAGGTCAATCCTTAAGAATATGGCTACCCTTATAAATCCTTCAAGGGTACTTAGGCTTACGAGTTGTTGGGGGCTCTTGGCATCATCAACACTCCCAACACAATTAACAATAACTGTTTTCTTTCCAACATGTCCAGTAGTGGTTGGAAGTTTGGATCCTTGCTTATTTTTCTTCTTCTAATTCTTCCTTTTCTCCTTCTTCTTATCCACCAGGTTACTATCTTGAGAGCTTTCACTCAACGAAGAAGACGAAACAGAAGAAGCCCTTGCAAATAAAGAAGGCGAAGGATATCTTACTGGTGAAGAAGGAAAAGGATCAACATGAGGTTGATGTTCTTGGGGTGAAGTGCTTACAAATGAAGCACTTGCTACATTCAAGATTACATGAGTGGAAAACAACCACACCAGCAATCCAATCATGAGGCATGGAAGGCTCAAAGTAGCAATGTGAGGAGGACCAATGTTTCCGTAACAAGGAAAAACAAAAGGTTCCCCTGGAGTAGGGGTTCCTTCATTGGTCATTCTGAGAACTGATGCCATTAAAACAAAGATCCAATCTAGAGTCTGCTAGGGAAATAAAACAACACACGCTAAAAATCTAGTAAGCAAGCAAGCAAACAAAACCTTCTCACAATGAATGCATTAGTTGGTGATGAAATCCAATGTCACAAGAACAATGTAAGAAAGGGATGAGATAGAGCGAGTGGAAAAGTTATTTTGATGACCTGTTTAACAGACTTACACCCTGGTGCAAGCTCCCACACATAATCATGGGTATACCCTCCAAGGAGTCCGAGTGAGTTTGGCCAACGTCGATTCCAGGTACCGTGAAGACTTGCCCATCCACAGTCACCTCGTGTAAAGAACCTAGAGAGATAGGCCACTAAGGTTACCAATTACAATAGTGATTCTTGGAGAAATAGTCGACAGTCCGATCCATGCACAAAGGCAGGGTATATAGCCCGAAATAAACTTGAAAGGATTCCACTCATCATTGTGGGTATACCTTCAAGCGACCCCCATAATACATGCAATATCTACACCAATACCAACAAAGCAGGGTGAGTAACTCTGCCAGTCTCAGTGCAACCTCAGGTTTGACCCTTGTGTGAGAAGGGCTTCCCAGGACAAAATGTAGCAAGTGGATTTCACCGCTCCTTAACTCAAGATTCTATGTTTGTTTGCAGCTTTGGAAAGTTATCTTTCACACATATTCCAAATCCATACAACTAATATAATGTAGACTTGCTACCAGAAAATATGAAAATGGCAAATCAATTTTTATAAGCGCTTTATTTTATGGTTGGTGTTTCTCAAAAGGAAAATGGCATGGACAATATGGTGTTTTGACCGACTCTAAACAATGCAAAGAAATGAGAATGCAAATATTTCACTTCGATGAAAGCTATACTACGAGAAGGAGAAAACATTTATCATTCCCATATGCACAATGTCCCAAAATATATTAAACTCATCAATATCAATATCTTCAAGAAATGAGAATTCAAGACCAAAAAATGCCAAAAATCATGCAATTTCGCTACTTCGAATGCAAGGATTCCCCCAATTTAATAAAACGCATGAAATTAAAAATTTGTATTTCAAAGATAGTTAAAAGCAATAGCAAATCAACATGAAACAAAGCAACACAAACAATTTTCTCTTTTAACATGGACTATTCAATAAAAGAAAAAGAAGTTCTTTCACCAAACAATTCTAAAGAAAAGACAGTGCTTTGTAACTGAAAGACACTCAAAGAAAGAGACTAAATCTTTCAAAAGAAAAAAGAAAAAGAAAATATGGCTAAAATCAATTTCAAATTTTTCAAGCAGACTGTAAACAGATCATAATCAAACCCAAAAATTCACCCCAGAACCAAATTCAAGGTCTGGGTAAGGAAAAGACCATCAAAAATCAAAATTTTCACAATTTTCGTAGGTTGTAGACTAACACAGTGTGGAAATCACTTATTTATGCAAGCTAGATATGGGTAGGGTGTGGAGTTTCCTCACTATTCTAAACAGGTAGGGTGCGGAAATCCCAAGTCGATGCACTGTCCCTCAAAGCAGGGTGCAGAAATCAAACAAAGGATGGAAAAAATTAAAAATTAAGAAGGTTTTCTTGTGAAGTTTAATGGTCAGAGAGTCAAGTTGGATCTCCTAGTGACTTAGAAAATAGAACCCAAGCAATCAAAGAAAGAAAGAAAGACACTCTAGGAAAACAATCTGTTCCCCAGTGGAGTTGCCAATAATGTTGTAGGATAAATCGGTTAATGCAGACATAAACCAATCTCCCTAGATCCACCTAGATCTAGAACAAAACAAGACAGGACATGATGCTTTCCCTAAGTTACAATAATTGAATTTACTACCAAAGAAGAAATGGATGGCATACCTTTAGATATCGCTTCCTTATATCTTTTTTGTCCCTGCTTCACTCCGGTGCTCTTGTGAAATCAAATATGCAATAACACAAACCAACCAAAGTAAAAGCAACAATACTAGATTCAATGAAAAACTATACATGTGATCAAGGAGTCATGTAATAAAATGAGAATGATTTTATGGGAAAGAAACATGCCACTGTATTATATAATATGGAAGAAATATACAACCATATGCCATGATGTTGTCAGGTTCCTTCCAACAATTCTTTACTTCCCACACACCTTTTGCTCCATGAATCTTGAGACCAACAATCTATCTTGACAAATCAATCCCAAGACAAGATACAAAATGCAATAACAAGACAATCTAATCCAAGCTCATCCAAGATAAATTTCTCCATGAGAGTTCCTCTCCTTTTATAAGTTGAAGGGGATAAGGTGAGGAGGTTAGGATGATCCCACTAAATCATGAAAGCGAGTAAGATCCAAACCGTTCGGAGGCCACCTCACCATAGAATCTTATCCTTCTAGAAGTATCAAGAAGATGCTCAGTTTTCCCACATACGAAGGCCGCCACACCCTAGCTATAATGCAGCTTGCAGAAACTCCGCAGCCTAGCTATAGAGCAGCCTGCAGAAATCAATCATTTCCGCACCCTGTGTATAGTGCAACCTGCGGAAATCCTCCTTAATAGGGTTTTTGAAAACTAAAATCCAATTTCTTCTCTGAGGCAAAGTTCTTCTCCCTTCTTTCTTCAGGAATTCAGGCCATTGACCCTTCTGAAGGCAACAAATAGGTTTACATCATTAGTGGTCATAAGGGTGACGAAAATAATGTGTAACATCAGGGAAGCCAATATATCTCCTTTCTATTGTATCTTGTAGGTGGCTATCAACCACATCTTCCATTTTCATATATATTACTAGATCTGATCTTCTCTTGTATTGAGGTTAGCTACATATTAAATAAAATACAGATTTGATTTTGTGGCTATTTTGTTGTTGTTTCTATTTGCTTCATTTTTGTTTAAGTTCATGTCTATCATTTCAAAACTATTTGTGCCATAAAATTAAGAACAAACCACAACACAAGCTCAATAAATCTATAGGTGTGAATTATTTGAAAAAACCCCTCAACCATGTAAATGTGTTGAACCTGCACATAATAGATCTAGCTAAACAATAATACACACATTTGCAAAGAGAATTGGAGAAGGAAGAAGAAGGAGAGAAAGAATGGAAGAATTCTCATTAATCGTTTTCCACACTCAAAGAGTGAATAATTTACAATAAATATAGAATACATGAGTAACTAATGCGCCATAGTGGTGGTCTAGAGTGATCTGGACACACACCAATAGTTACGGGAGTAAACTGCCACCTAGTCCAGTCTCTCAGGCAGTTACGAGAGTGAACTACCACCTAGTCTGAGTTAACTAGTCAACTAGTCTTCAGTTAACTAACTGAAACAGAGTGAAGTGAGGAGGAGATTAGGGAATCATGAGTAATGCTCTAGTCTGGTGATGATACCAATGACAATGTGTATTATATGGTGATGATCCCAATGTTTCCTGGTGACAAAACCAATGCATCATCTAGACTCCACTCAACTAGTCAAACTAAAGTGAAAACTGAAAGAGAATATTCTCCAGGTGGAATATTCTCCCCTAAAATATAGGAGACTAGATAATGACTAATTATGACTAATAAACAAGGAAAAACATTAGGAAAAATAAATCCTAGGTGTGTGTGAAGTAACTCCAACACCCCCCTTGAACATCACTATGGTGAAATTAAAGAACGGGTCCCAGCAATGAGGCCATGTTAGGTACCCAAATACAAAAGATACACTGAAATAAATGAGGAAAGAGGGAAAAACTCATGGGAAAACCCCCCTTCAAATTACAATGCATAAGATAAATAAAAAATGAGAAGGAACAAAAAGCAATTGCTAAGCAACCTTGTCCTTCACTCTAAGAAGACCTCGCAACTGTGCAAGTTTGTGTTCGTTGAAGATGTAGATGTCTACACGGATCTAATGAAATATATGCACCATTGATATGTCCACACATATCCACTTTATCGTTTTGTAATGAATAATATCCAAATAAAGTTTGGATGAAACTTTGAAAACTATGTGGCCATTTTCGGAAAAACGTTGAAATTTTGTTGATTTTAAAAAGATCATAACTTTACTTTCCGAACTTCGTTTCGGACGATTGTTTTTTAAATTGGATATTTTCCCGAGAGGAATTCAAATATCCAATTTGTTTCTGAAAAATTGTCTTAGAAAATATCAGAATTGATTCTAATGTACGCAGCTCCCTTTTTGTCTCCTGAGATGCATCCATTGCGCATCGAAAAGTGTCTGCATGTGACCCCTGAGATGCATGACATATATCTTCCACATGAAATTAAGAAAAAAAATATATGAAATGGAGTAGACATCATATTCAATTAATGGAATACAAATTTCTGCAGATACTTGTGTAGAAGGCTCTTCAAACTGAGATGATTTATCTTCCAGTGGCTTTTCTATATTCTCAATCATGTCAATATTGTGCATCCATTCTTCCTTATTCCCAAATAAAACCTCCAATCTTCTCCATCATTCATTTGGATTTGATTCTTGTGAGTCATCATATACTTGGTGGAGAATTTTTGGAGAAATAAAATAGAGGATACATCCTATGGCCATATCTTGTATATTGAGAAAATCATTTTTCTCATCAGCAGAATCAGGCTCTACTTCCATTGCCATAGTTATTTGATACAAGCCTCTGCATCTGAGAAGAAGAAAATTTTTTGGCTTCCATTCCAAATAGTTATGAGGTGTGAGAAGTATTATCGGTGAGTAAAACATAAATTCCATCTTTTCTGCGTTCTTCAATATTCAGTACCTCCAAAAATAATTTGGTGTAGTTTTTTCTTAGTAGTCCGATGACTCTGATACCATGTAAATGTGTTGAACCTACATATAATAGATATAGCTAAACAATAATACACACATTTTCAGAGAGAATTGGAGAAGGAAGAAGAAGGAGAGAAAGGATGGAAGAATTCTCATTAACCATTTTCCACACTCAAAGAGTGAATAATTTACAATAGATATATGATACATGAGTAACTAATGCACCATAGTGGTGTTCTAGAGTGATTTGGACACACACCAACAGTTACAGGAGTAAACTTCCACCTAGTCTAGTCTCTCAGGCAGTTATGAGAGTGAACTGCCACCTAGTCTGAGTCAACTAGTCTTCAGTTAACTAACTGAAACAGAGTGAAGTGAGGAGGAGATTAGGGAATCATGAGTAATACACTAGTATGGTGATGATCCCAATGACAATGCGCATTATATGGTGATGATCCCAATGTTGCCTAGTGACAAAACCAATGCAGCATCTAGACTCCACTCAACTAGTCAAACTAAAGTGAAAACTGAAAGAGAATATTCTCCAGGTGGAATATTCTCCCCTAAAATATAGGAGACTATATAATGACTAATTATAACTAATAAACAAGGAAAAACCTTAAGAAAAATAAATCCTAGGTGTGTGTGAAGTAACTCCAACAAACCAGAAAACCAAAAACACAAAACAGTCCACAGAAAACCACTTGGGAATATTACAATGGTATCAAATCTTTGAATCCTCCTAGCCTGTGGAGATTTGATGATGAAAGGATACAACAGGAAGAAGAAATATGTAACATACCTAATTTTCCACCATAAATTTTTATTTTTATTTTTCCAAAGTATACAAGTAGATTCTATTATATTAATTTACAATATTTACCTACAGGTTTACCTCATCATCTTTAACTATATAGTTCATTAGGAAAATTCCTAGATGAATAATTTATTATTCAAATTCAAGGCACTAAGTTGGGTTATCCTTCTGATCTTAATACTTTGTCAATTCAAGTAACTGAACTGCCCAAGGATTTCATATGAATTTGGTATTTTCACCTTGGAATTCTAGTTCCAAAGATTACCTTAACCCTAGTCCTTTTACTAAATAGTAATTAACTATAAGTCTAGTGCTAATTTGATTTTTAGTACCAATCCTACTTACCAAAGGTTTACACAAGCTATAACTAAGTTGAAAAAATGCTAATTATCACCCTTAGCACAAAAAATTTCGAATGGTTTAACCATGCACAAAAAAGTAGGTACTATACTTGTATTAGGGTTTTGATGCCTATTATTATATAAAGTAATTTATTTATTATCATGCCTTGTGATGTATGATTAATGGCGTGGCCTCCAAGGCTACCTTCAATGCATTTAGGTGAAATGAATTACTATTTACCTACTTTGTTGTACGGATGGCCTTTCGTTGCACGGTTTAAACTAACCCAACGAGTCCACGTTCAGGATTTCACATGGCCCTAATGTTCTTGAGTGAGATGTTACCCAATGCTTAGTACAACAATAGGCTTGAGGTGCAAGAACTCTTCAACTGAGATGACTCTTCATTTTTTCCCACTTTCACT
>JASDQU010240558.1:23267-42125 GCA_032191745.1 Picea mariana | reverse complement strand
CCTAGTCCTTTTACTAAATAGTAATTAACTATAAGTCTAGTGCTAATTTGATTTTTAGTACCAATCCTACTTACCAAAGGTTTACACAAGCTATAACTAAGTTGAAAAAATGCTAATTATCACCCTTAGCACAAAAAATTTCGAATGGTTTAACCATGCACAAAAAAGTAGGTACTATACTTGTATTAGGGTTTTGATGCCTATTATTATATAAAGTAATTTATTTATTATCATGCCTTGTGATGTATGATTAATGGCGTGGCCTCCAAGGCTACCTTCAATGCATTTAGGTGAAATGAATTACTATTTACCTACTTTGTTGTACGGATGGCCTTTCGTTGCACGGTTTAAACTAACCCAACGAGTCCACGTTCAGGATTTCACATGGCCCTAATGTTCTTGAGTGAGATGTTACCCAATGCTTAGTACAACAATAGGCTTGAGGTGCAAGAACTCTTCAACTGAGATGACTCTTCATTTTTTCCCACTTTCACTGTAGTTTTGGAGTTTTCTCTGTAGACTGTGAGTAAGGAAGGTTTTTTCCCTCACTGAAAACTACTACTTATCATTTTTCTTCCACTGGTAACGTAGAGAACTCGTCATAGGATTTCCATGACGTTCCCTACCACCTCGAAGAGATTAGAAATATTGGTAAGTTGGTTCTATTTAAGTTTTTAAAAAGGAAAAACTATTTCTCCTTGTTGTGCAATGTATAGATAGGAACCAAATAGTATCGGGCCAATGTTTCTTTGTTTGATTAAACATGTCATCTCTATTTTGTAAAAGATACCTATGCATACATTATTAT
Organism: Picea mariana; assembly: GCA_032191745.1. Lineage (NCBI taxonomy): Eukaryota > Viridiplantae > Streptophyta > Pinopsida > Pinales > Pinaceae > Picea > Picea mariana. Next base: position 41,317 of record JASDQU010240558.1, on the reverse strand, counting down.
TCTATAGAATTCATTTCTATATAGGAACAATATCTTTGTGATAGAAAATTACCAAGGAAAACTTTCTACAGACACCACAGTTGACCTCAACGAATTTCGCCACCCTGTATGTCTCTGGTAAAATGATTCTCTAATGTAGTTACCCGTTTATTTGCTTTGATTACAATCTCTATTCTTCCTAGTTTTCTTCTACATGGGATTAGTATCCCTTCATAAGTCTTTGACAACTCTCAAATCGATTTTTACACAGTCAAACTTTTCCTTGGTTGTCTATAACATTTACTTAAGTTTTCTAAGTCTTCTTTCAGTGTAGAAAATATACCTTGTATTTTTTTATTTTTATTTGTTCTAGGGTTGAGCGACAAAGTATTATTGATAGATTTTGTTTTCTGCATGTTATGTTGAGTTTGTAGTTTTGTTAACCCATTATTACGTTGTTAACTCTACGAGTTATTCCATATACTTTTCATCAAAATACTCATGTAATATAATATTGGGTTTTTATTTTGTTTTAGATGTTTTAACTTCTTATCAAGATATTCTTCATTTCCATCAATAATTTCTTCTTTAATTTAATAGTTATGAATGTACCCTAAAAAAATCAACTCGTTTATCAGGGTAATATTTTCTAAATCTATTACATAAGTTATGGCTCTTGCATAGTCGACTCTGTGTAATCTATATTCATGTAGAGGCTCTTCCAATTTATAGTGCATCCATTCTTTGCATGTTGTTATTGTTATATTTTGTTTTTGAGAAGATATGGATATGAATTTAAAGATGGGTCCTTCTATTGTGAGGGAACCCATCAGATAATGGGGGAAATTTGTTGTCTGAGTATTATGTTGACCTCTTCTAAATTTGATCCCAACTTCTAACTCGTCATAGGTAAAAATGAGTTTTGTCTTTCTTTCATTACTATTGCAATTTATTTGATGCGGTCACAATAGTGAATTTGGTTATGTTGTTATAGGTACAGAAAAGAAAAGGGGATTTCTCACTCTTCCTATTCCCCAACAACTTGATCCTTGAATGAGGATGGTAAATTCTACAACCTATTGAAATATGTGTATGTAAAAAGTATTAATTCTTACCTTTCAATAATGTTGTATCGATACCTACAGGTTTACCTCATCATCTTTAACTATATAGTTCATTAGGAAAATTCCTAGATGAATAATTTATTATTCAAATTCAAGGCACTAAGTTGGGTTATCCTTCTGATCTTAATACTTTGTCAATTCAAGTAACTGAACTGCCCAAGGATTTCATATGAATTTGGTATTTTCACCTTGGAATTCTAGTTCCAAAGATTACCTTAACCCTAGTCCTTTTACTAAATAGTAATTAACTATAAGTCTAGTGCTAATTTGATTTTTAGTACCAATCCTACTTACCAAAGGTTTACACAAGCTATAACTAAGTTGAAAAAATGCTAATTATCACCCTTAGCACAAAAAATTTCGAATGGTTTAACCATGCACAAAAAAGTAGGTACATTTTCGCCAACAAAGGTATTCGAGTTCCAATCTGGAGATCTACATGCATAGTTCTCTCATCAAGTCTATAATTATTTTGTTGTTTCGATTAGTTTTCTACTCGAAGGGATTCCTTTAGGAATCTGGATTTCTCCTTTACACATTAAAACAAATTATATATATATATATATATATAGAAAGAGAGAGAGAGAGAGAGAGAGAGAGAGAGAGAGAGATATAAGCAGACTATGTTATTGTTATCCAAACTTTGGATTTTTTTTTATTAAAATCAAAAACAAAATAGGGCTAATTCTCATGGGATCATATATGTTTGAATTATGCATAGTTTTGCTTCAAGTCTTATTCAAACTTCACTTGGTTATGTACTATAATTGTATACTACTAGTCAGATCCTTAATACATATTACCCATAATGTGGATTTAGGTATTTTAGTTTATTTTTCCTTCCTCTTTGTTTATATTCTTTACTCTATGATGTAGAAGTTCAACATTGTAATTAAAATGTATGCAAGGTAAAAAAATTCCAGTTAACAATACAATAATTTTTTCCATCATACAATATTTGCAAGTAAAATCAACATATGAAATATAGAATGTATGTTAATGACCAAGTATACATATTTGGAACCAACCGTCCATAAACAAATGGAACAACCACGTTCCACCCAACTGTAGATTCAAAACAACCAAGTTACTTGTCATGATCACCCCCAAGCCTAACTATGACTCCATAAGGGTGAACCGATGTCCACTCCATTCTCAATGTACCTATGTACATTCCATAAACTATTTTCCTAACACATGTGTGCTCACACAACAAATTAATAATCATTTTTCCTCAACATACTCAACAATGTCCTTCCTCCCACATATGTTGTATATATCCTTCTTTATTCCTAAGACTTTTTCATTGAATTCATTTTTCTCCTTGGAAATTCGCAGCTTTAGAAATCCTTGATTTTTAGGGGCTACCAGTGACATAAATCCACTTCTAACACTTGTCAAATCATCCTCTGAGTTAGCTCCATCATGTTCTCCACTCATGGAGTCATAGTCATATCTTTCTAACCTGGTTGTTCCATCTGTTTCCTGCATTTATTATTTTAAAAAGTTTGTATCTTACATTTTCCCATCAAAAGAGGACAATTGGAAAATCAAAATACAAATTTCCTTAATGAAAATTATTAAATAGCATGCTTAATATTTGGGAATATCACATCCTCCCCCCCTTAAAGATAACACTTTCCTCGGTGTTAGTACTTGTTTATAGTCACCTCTTGGAACAGAGTTGGATACATTTTCCTCATGTCGTCCTCCAACTCACAAGTAGCCTCCTCATAACTAAAGTGATTCCATTCTACTTTTACCTGGGCAATGACTTTGTTCCGAGGTATTGTTTCTTTCCTATCTAGAATGCGTAGAGGTTCTACTTGGAACTCACCTTTTGGTTCCACCTGCATCATGTTTCAATCAATAATGTAAGTAGGATCATGAATATACTTTTTTAACAAAGAAACATGAAAAACATTATGAATTTTCAAATCAACAAGGAGCGTTAGTTTATATGCCACTGGTCCAATTCGAGCTTATACTTTGAATGCTTCACAAAACCTTGGTGCCAACTTGGAACAACTTTCTAATTTTAATGAACTCATTTTTTCTTTAAATTTAAGTTATACATGTTCTCCAACATTAAATTCTTTATGTCACATTTTTTTATCTGCATAACTTTTTATGTCGATCTTGCGCAACTTTTAAATTCCGTTGTACCCTCTTGACTATATATTCTATTTCTTGGAGCATTTATGGTCGAATCATTATTCGATCAACCGGATTATCCCAACTGACAGGAGCCATGCATTTTCTGCCATTTAAAACTTTGAACAGGATGATTTTTGTTGAGGCTTGATAACCGTTATTGTATGCGAATTCGACTAAGTGTAGGTACTCCTCCCACTTAGTTGGTTTCACTCTTACGTACATGTGTAACATATCTTCAATAATCCGGTTTATACGTTTTGTTTGTCCATATGTTTGTGGATAATAACTTGTACTTAAATTCAAATTAGTTTCCAGACCTCTAAACAATGTCTTCCATAAATTTGATGTAAACTTGACATCTCTGTTTGAAATTATGATTTTAGAGATTCCATGCAATCTAAATATCTCTTTCATAAAAATTTCTACGATATTAATAGATTTATAAGTAAACTTCACAGGTGTAAAATGAGAAGACTTAGTCGGTTTATCATTTACTACCATAATATAATCATGTTGTCTCTTAGTTTTAGGAAAAAATGTAATGAAATCCATAGAAATAATTTTCCATTTCCATTCAGGAATAGGTAAAGGTTGTAATAAACTTGTTGGATGTTGATGTTCAACCTTCACCTATTGAAAATCTAAACATTTAGATAAATAATCAGTTGTTTTAGACTTCATATTAGGTCAACAAAACTATTTCCTCAAGGTTGTTATCATTTTTTGATATCCTGAATGACCAGAATAAGGTTTTTTATGCAACTCATTTAAAATTACCAACTTTAAAATAGCATAATTAGGCACATATTTTTTTTTGAACCTTAATATTCCATTTTTGTCAACGTTGTAATCTGTCCCATTCGAAACTCCTTCATTTTTCAGCAATTTTTCCATTGTTTTGACGTATTCCACATCATTTTTGCTTGCAAATTTAATTGTGTCCTCAAGATCACTTTATGTTTTACTGATGATAATCTCATATATTGCACTAGTTCTTCAACTAAGTGCATATGCCACTTTATTTTCCTTCCCTTTTATATGTAGAACTTCAAAATCAAATTCACTTAAAAAGGATAACCATCTTGTTTATCGTGCATTGAGATCTGGTTGATTAAACATATGTTTCACACCAATGTTATATTTTAATAATAAGAATTTTCTTCCCATTAAGTAGTGTCGCCACATTTTGGGTGCATGAATTACAGCCGCTAACTCAAGGTCGTGAGTTACGTAATTTCTTTCATGTTCCTTCAATTTTTGAGACTCATAACAAATCACGTGTCCATATTGTGATAATACACCTCCTAAACCTTCTTTACTAACATCTACATTGTTGGCCCTTGGTTGTGGAAGCAAGCGAAGATCAAGGAAGAAAAGGAAAAACGCGAACTGTGCGGAATACACAATGACTGTTACTGGGTCGAAGTGAGCAAAAGAGAAGAAAAGACGGAGAGAAGTAAAAGGAAGCAAGTTGTTGGACAAGGAGATCAAGGATGAAAGATGAGGAAGGAAGATGGATCGTGGACAACTCAGCAAGCGGAAAAAGCCACTATTGGATTCTTTGGAGCACCGTGTGAGAAGGAAGGAAAGACAGGCTGGCGAAGCCCTGAAAACACGGGTCAAGTTGACCTAGGGTGTTAGACACCTAGGGTTTTGGTATCTAGGGTTTTGACACTTAGGCTTTAGCCTAAAGGTGTCTGAGAACTATTGTAATGTATAAATAGAGGTCTAAAGGACCTGGGATGGGTTGTTGTTATATTTGTTATTGTGTGATCGAGTGAGGATTATTGTGTGAGAGAGAAGTGTTGAGTGTAGAGCCTTCTGGGATTGTAAGATCTTTAGCTGGGTGCGAAGATCAACCCTGCAGCTGGGTGCGCAGGAAGGGGAGAGATAGAGAGAAGAAGAAATAAGATCTGCTAGCTATAAGCGGAGACAAGAACTGTATGCTTCATCTCAATATATTATAAAGCACAGTTTTGTGGATGTCACCCTAGAGAGAGGGTGAACCACATATATTTTGTGTTGTGTGTGATTGATGCTCTGTTCTTTGTCATTTGGTATACCGTTATTGCATTACTATGTTAGATCTGATAGATAGTTTTGCAAAGTAGATCTGAACTGGTAAACAATATATAATTGATGTATTGATTTTGTATTAGATCCACCTGATATCCCCTTGGTTGTAGACATCCCTGTCCTGCAACCCCCCCATAGATACTTTAGGTGAGACTGCATCTGCTTCGCAAGTGTTGGCAAAAGGGCCAGTAGTTAGGACTTGTTGGTGTGCTCTTGGAGTTGAACCCTGGGTCTTCCCTATGCCAACAAATGGTTCTATTGTTAGGATGGGAATATTCTTGAGGGAATGTCAAGGTGGTTTCCATCGAAGAAAAAGATTCATAAGTGGATAGAAGACCAGGAAAAGGACTTCATTGAAGCCCAGAACAAGAACCGTAATCTTAGTACAGAGGATTGGTTGGAGAGATATATCTTTACTAATATACATGAAATTTTCTTTGGAGGAATCCATCAGGAGCTATATGAGTGGCTAGCTAGGTTAGCATATACCCAATTTGATATCAGATCTAGGCCACTTGTGGTTTGGACATCGGCGTTGATCAAGAAGGTCAATAAAATTGATAATATCATGTCAAGAGAAGTAGATCACATTGATAGTACCATTGGAGGGTATATCACCGAGTTTGTTGTTGACGGAGCAGATTCATATAGCCAATCTGAGAGATATTTCTTTAAGGGACCCAGAGGAAAAGTTTTACATTTTCTAAAGTTAAGGATTAAGATGTTATTTCATGAGAAGAACATATTGAAGATACAGTAGCTAGACAGATCCAAAAAGGATATTGTTAAAGAATTCAGACGGCGATAGAGACACAAAGGCTGGACATACGCAGAGTGGGAGAGTGTCCAGAGAAGTTCCTTTCATGAACCTGTTTAAGAAAAAATATGGGGACAAGGGGTTATACAGTGGAGAAGAGGCAAATCTGACAAATGAGGAGCATTCAAAGGAAGGGAAAGTTGAAGAACCTTGCCAAGAAGAACCAAAATATTCAGAAACTGCGTTGACTATCGAAGTAAGTACTATTAATCCTATTGTTGTTTTAGAAACATTAAGAAATCAGAGTAATAAGAATCACCAGAGCACTCAGAGCACTGTCACTAGTAGTCTGCCACATACTTAGTCCAGAAACCTAGGGAGATCTATGGAAGATGAGATGAGGTTACCCACCTTTAGAGGAGATGGATCTGAAGACCCTAAACAACACTGATTTCTCTATGAAGCTATGTGGAGTGTTAAGAATATCACCGAAGAAGCTGTCAAATGAGCTCAGTTCAGTACTACCCTAAGAGATTGTGCACTGAGATGGTCTATGAAATTTGTCCAAGGAGCTACACCTAAACCGTTGAATGCCATTAAGGCTCCGCTAATTGCTGAATTCAAGAAACCCAAGTTAGAATCACAGTGTATTACAGAACTAAAAGAAATCAAGCAGAGAATAGATGAACATGTATGGGAGTTCGATCAGAGATTCAAGACCTTAACAAGCCATGTGAGTTTTTAAATCCCAGATGAGCAGAACAAGGAATGGTTCATTGCTTCCCTCTTACCACACATCAGAGTTCCTCTGATGCAGTAGAAGATTGTTTCACAAACTGAGGTGTTGGAGATCGCTATGAAGTTAGAATCAACCCCTATGGGAGAATCCAGCTCAGGTATGAGTCAAATCTTGAGTCAACTAACTAGTTTGTCTCTACGGGTCGAAGATATGAAGAAATACAAAGGAAAAGATAAAAGAGAAGACATCTTGTGTGTCATTTGAAGATCAGAAGGCCATGACAAAGAACATTGTCCCCTATTTCATGAATACTTGGCCTTTGGAGATCTGAGCCCCTTGAAACAAGTTACCCTACCCTAGTGCGAGGTATGTAGAAACAGGCATCACCCTGGTGAGTGCTACTACATGAAAAAATATGTTCAGACACCCACAAATTTGTATTGCACGTTCTGCAAGTCCGCGGGACATGATGATAGGGATTGTAGGGATTATGACCTCATGCATGAAATTTCAAGGGATATATACAAAATTCAATGTGAAGTACAACAAGAAGGAAACACTACGTAGTATTACTCCTCTGAGAGAGGAAACTTCAACCCTCGTAGTGGATTTCGAGGAAGAGGAAGAGGAGGTATGGGTCGAGGTCGAGGACAGATAATATGCTATAACTGCGCACAGCCTAGACACTTGGAAAGGGACTGTTAGAACCCTTGTACCACTTGCATCTATTGCAACTCCTTTGAGCATGTTATCGAGGAATGGCCAACATTGTTGGCTAAACTTCAAGAGAAACGGGGACCTCAGCAGAACCTACAGATACAATTGATCAAAGCAGAACCTCATGGAGAAGATCCTAGAGTCATTTTTATCACTCGAAGAGGCCCTGTTACAGGAGAAGACAGAATGACCCAAGGAAATACTATAGAAGAATCAGGAATCAGGAAAGTTGCAGAGAAGACACAAAATTTTGATGCAAAGAAAGAAAAACAAATGTTCGAGGAAGCAAGAAGAGAATTCAGGGGAGACCAAGGCTCTTCATCGAAGACACGACCAGAAGTAAGAGAATGTGTAATGCCTCTAGCATTCGATCAGTCTACTTCACCCAGAGATGAAAAAGAGGCGAGTAAACTTGTCAGTTTCTTGTATGCGTTTATAGAGCTGATTAAAGACGAGAAATCTATACAAGAACTACAAAATTTGGTCAGACAGTATGAGATAGGAAGGGTATATCCTTTACTAAATAAAGTAGTACATCAACTATCCAAGAAGAGAAGTATGAATAAGTAATTACACCTAAATGCTCAAATTGGAGAATATGATATAGACTATGTAGTCCTCAACTTAGGGTCGGAGGTCAATGTCATGATGAAGCAAACCTAGGCACTAATGGGAAAACCTAAGTTGATATATTCCCCTATCAGGCTTAGGATGGCTAATCAGTAGGCAATAATCCCCTTTGGAAGATTTGAACATGTCCCTGTGGACATCGACAGAGTGAGGACATTTGCAGACTTCAAGGTGATTGAGATAGTTKATGATAGCTATCCTTACCCTATGCTATTAGGAATTGATTGGGCTTTCAATAATTCCACTGTGGTCGATTTAAAGAAAAAATGAATGAAATTTGAAGGATATAGCCTTAGGGTCATCACACCGTTAGATCCTGATGAAGTTCCATGATACACTGAGCCCATCAGAGAAGAAGACCGTGCATACGAACTAGAAAACATATACAAATTAACAACCAGACAACAGGGTTACATTAATCCTACGACGGATGGAAATTTGAGTTGGTGAAGTGACAGTGCATGTTCATCGGACTCAGAAGAATCACTAGAGAACTGGTAGAACAAAATGTACGAAGTATCTACAAGGAGATGTGATAGATTAATCAGAGAAGTACATTGGATCGACACAACAGTAAGTAAATTACCCACCTTTGATGGTCTGAATCCTTTAGAAACCTTCTTATCAGAATTTGAAGAAAGTGTACCAACGCAACAATGCTTGTTGGCAATGGATGAGACCTTGAAATCCACACCAGAAAGATGGTGGGGGATGCATAAAAACAACATTATAGAATGGGTACAATGTCGTACCCTCATGACCACGTGGTTCTCAACACAAGTAAAAGGCTATGAAATTCGATACACAGGTCGAAGTTGCCCGAAGGACCATGTGCGAAGTTGCGAGGAATCCTGGAGAAATATTCCTCAAGAGAATTGGGTGCACAAATTCATAAACACACTGGACACTATCCCTATCAACTGGTACCTTCAAGCAGAGTTGTGCCTCATCACTGCAGATTGGGAAGGTATGACTCAGAACTTTTTCACCACCTTTTTATTCAAAATCCAATATCCTACAGTAGATCAAGAATTACAAACTGTAAGACATAAATTATTTGAGGAGGCACCTAGCCTCCCTTTGGAGAAAGAAGAGGATGAATGGATTGCACCTCTCCAGAAACTGCAAGGTTGTTACAACATCAATGTTGATGAAGACGATAATCATAGGAAGGTGAACATCGCAAAAACAGAAGACCAGAGAGATTTGGAAGGACTAGGAGTTGAGCTACCATTTATTGGATGGTTGATCAAGATCAAGAAAGTCAATATTGGAATAGATCAAACACCGAAGCTTGCAAATGTTGGAGATTATTGGGATGTTGCCACTATTGACAAGATCACCAAGTTACTGCATGAATATCAAGACTTGTTTCTGACCAAGTTCACTGATATGAAGGGCATTAAAGGGCCTATGGAAGAAATGAGGATCCCTTTTAAACCAGATGCAAGACCAATCAAGCAGATACCCTACAGACTGAACCCTAAATATAAAGAGAAAGTGAAGATTGAGCTCGACAGAATGATGGAAGCAGGGATTATAGAACCTATCAAAGAATCAGAATGGATTAGCCCTATGGTGGTACAAGACAAGAAGAAAAGAGAGATCAAGATCTTCATAGAGCTTAGGAAGTTGAATGATGCCTGTTTTCATGACCCTTTCCCTACACCATTCACTGACAAAGTGTTAGATAATGTAGGAGGTCAGAAAGTATATTCTTTTACAGATGGATTTTCAGAATACCATCAAATCCGGATTTCCAAGGAAGATCTCCATAAGACTACCTTTGCCATAGAATGGGGATCCTACCAATAGACAATAATGTCATTTGGATTGAAGAATGCCCCAGCCATCTTTTCCAGGGTGGTAATCGAAGCATTCAAGGAGTTCCTACATAAGTTTCTAGAAGCATACTTTGATGATTGGACTATTTTTAGTTTATTGAAAAATCATATCGAATGTTTAGGGATAATGTTGGACAAGTGCAAGCGGTGTCAGATTGCCTTAAACCTGAAGAAGTGCATTTTATTTTCACCATTTGGAGTGTTGTTAGGTCATATTGTATGCAAGTAGGGATTGTTGGTAGATCCATCTAAAATTGCCATCATAGTCAATCTACCCCCTCCTACTTCAGTCAAACAGTTGTGCACTGCGCTGGGACACACGGGATATTACAGGAAGTTCATTAAAGGCTATGCCCAGATTACATCACCCATGGAGAATATTTTGAGGAAAGATTATCAATTTCACTAGACAAAAGAATGCCAGCAAAGCTTCGACACATTGAAACAGAAAATGGTTACTACACCTATTCTGGTTTTCCCAAATTGGAGTAAAGAGTTTCATGTGCATGTCAATGCATCTTCTATTACATTAGGAGTTGTGTTAGAACAACCAGGAACTAGAGACATCAACCACCCATTATCCTTTGCTAGCAAGAATCTATCAACAACAGATATCAACTACACCACCATTGAAAGAGAAGGGTTAGCCATGGTGTATGCACTGTAGAAGTTCTACCACTACTTGTTGGGAGGACACTTTAAAATGTTTATTGATCACTCTGTGCTAAAATACTTAGTCAACAAGCCAGTGTTGGGGGGACGAATATGCAGATGGATTCTGCTATTTCAAGAGTATGATTTTGAGATCGTAGTTAAGCCAGGGAGAATGAACAAGGGTCCTGGCCACTTGTCGAGGTTAGAACATGGAGAAGAACCCACTAGTTTGGAGGATACACTACCAGATGCACAACCACTATCCATTAGAAAGATCGACGAGAACTTTGCAGATATAGTCTAGTTCCTGTCAATAGGAATGGCACCGAGTGAATATACAATCATCGAGAAGAAACAACTAGTAGTATGCGCTGCTAAATTTTCTCTTATAGCGGGACAAATATACAAGATGGGACCTAATGAGATACTGAGGAGGTGTATTATGGAGGAAGAAAGACAATTAATCCTCGTCGAAGATCATGAAGGAATTGCAGGAGGACACTACACAGGGAAATCCACTGTGCATAAGGTTCTTCGAGTTGGCCTTTGTTGGCCTACCTTACATAGGACTATTACAGAGCCTGCGATGTATGCCAAAGAGTTAGGAAACCATCCAAAAGAGATAAAATTTTGTTAGCACCACAGTTGACCCTACAAGCATTTGAGAAATGGGCCATGGACTTCATGGGACCTATTAACCCACCAGGGAAGCACACAGGAGCAAGGTGCATAATTACTGTGACAAAATACTTGATTAGATGGGCCGAAGCAAGAGCAGTTAAGGACTGTAGTGCCACTACATCTGTGCGCTTCATATTCGATGACATCATAACCAAGTTTGGATGCCCAAAGATCCTTATGATCAATCAATGTACACATTTCATTAATAAAAAAATTGAAGCCTTGACCAAGGAATTTATAGTTCATCATCAGAAGAGCACACCTTACCATCCACAAGAAAATGGGACAATCGAATAATTCAACAAGATCTTGAAGACAACGCTAACGAATATTTGCAGTGTTAATAGAGACAGTTGGATTTAAGAGTACCAGTAGTATTATGGGCCTATAGAACCACTTGCAAGAAAATAACAATGCAGACCCCCTTTAAATTGGTGTATGGTCTTGAAGTCGTTGTTCCAATGGAATATTTGGTACCAATCTTAAGAATTGTTTCCTTTACACTGGTTTTGTTCGAGAGAGGCTTTCACAGTTGGTCAAACTAGAGGAAGACAGATTTGTTGCAGGATTTCATCAGCGGGTCCAGAAAGAAAGAGAGAAGGCCAACCATGAAAGACACATTAAGAACAAGGTATTTAAGCAAGGTGATATGGTACTGGTATATGACAGTAAGTTCATGAAACATCCTGGGAAGTTCAGAACGCATTGGCTTGGGCCATATGAGGTTGCCTATGTTATAGAAGGAGGAGTTGCGCAGTTGAAGGTTTTGAATGGAGAATGGAAGGAAGGTTTGGTGAACGGGAACCAGCTGAAGTTGTATTATGACAACCAGCTGCCTCACAGCTCTCAGTAAAAGCATGAGGATAAGGGTCTAGGTACCAGGTGCAGTTGAAATTGGGTACTAGACACATAAAAGACAGTCTACACAAGGAAGGACAAGATGTATAAAGAAGAAGGCAAAGCCTGCACTGCACAGTCTAAAGTCGAAGTCAAACCAAAGGATCAGATCTGAAGTGCCTCGGGATGAGTCACAGGTGAGTTTTGGAGGCCTTTTAGCCCTTGGTTGTGGAAGAAAGCAAAGATCAAGGAAGAAAAGGAAAAACGTGAATTGTGCGGAAGACACAGTGACTGTTACTAGGTCGAAGTGAGCAGAAGAGAAGAAAAGACGGAGAAAAGTAAAAGGAAGCAAGATGTTGGACAAGGAGATCAAGGATGAAAGATCAGCAAGGAAGATGGATCATGGACAACTCAGCAAATGGAAAAATCCACTATTGGATGCTTTGGAGCACCGCGCGAGAAGGAAGGAAAGATGGGCTAGCGAAGCCTTGAAAACATGCGTCAAGTTGACCTAGGGTTTTAGACACCTAGGGTTTTGGTATCTAGGGTTTTGACACTTAGGTTTTAGCCTAAAGGTGTCTGAGAACTATTGTAATGTATAAATAGAGGTCTAAAGGACCTAGGATGGGTTGTTGTTGTTGTTGTTGCTGTTATCTTTGCTATTGTGTGATCGAGTGAGGATTATTGTGTGAGAGAGAAGTGTTGAGTGTAGAGCCTTCTGGAATTGAAATATCTTCAACTGTGTGCGAAGATCAACCCTGTAGTTGGGTGCGCAGGAAGGGGAGAGATAGAGAGAAGAAGAAACAATATCTTCTAGCTAAGAGCGGAGACAAGAATTGTATGCTTCATCTTAATATATTATAAAGCACAGATATGTGGACAAAGACCTAGAGAGAGGGTGAACCATGTATATTTTGTGTTGTGTGTGATTGATGCTCTATTCTTTGTCATTTGGTATACCGTTATTTCATTACTGTGTTAGATATGATAGATAGTTATGCGGAGTAGATATGAACTGGTAAATAATATATAATTGTTGTATTGATTTTGTACTGGACCCACTTGATATCCCCTTGGTTGTAGACATCCCTGTCCTGCAACCCCCCCATAGCTACTTTGGGTGAGACTACATCTGCTTCACAGGTGTTGCCGAAAGGGCCAGTAGTTAGGGCTTGTTGGTGCGCTCTTGCAACTGAACCATGGGTCTGCCCTATGCCAACATACACAAACCGTAAAATTTTATAAGGATAAGCCACTTTGAGAATTGGTGTTGTAGTTAGTAAACCCTTTAATTTGTCAAAACTTTCTTGACATTTCTGAGACCAAATAAACTTCACTCCCTTTTTCTGCAATGATGTAATGGAATAGAAAATTTTGGAAAATCCTTCGATAAATTGTCAGTAATAAATTGTAATTCCCATGAATGATCGTATATCTACTATGTTCTTGGGTATAGGCCATTCCACAATTTCTTTAATCTTTTCAGGGTCTATTGCAATTCCATCTTCTGATATTACATGTCCCAAATACTATATTTTCCTTTGATAAAAGTTGCATTTTTCAAACTCAACATATAATTTATGTTCCCTTAGAGTTTGTAATATTTTTTTCAAATATTGTTCATGTTCTTCTTCAGACTTTGAATAGATTAGTATGTCATCAATAAATATCAAAACAAATTTCTCTAAGTATTGGTTGAATATACTATTCATTAGACACATAAAATTCGTTGGTGCATTAGTAAGTCCAAAGGGGATTACTACAAACTCGTAATGTTCATAATGTGTTTTGAAAGTTGTCTTATTGATATATTCATCCTTTATTATTAATTGGTGATAACCAGATCTTAAATCCAATTTATAAAATATTTTTTCTCCTCCAACCTATTCAAATAGATCATTAATCTTGGGTAAGGGATATTTGTTTTTAATTGTCATTTTATTCAATTGACGATAGTCGATACACAATCAGATAATTACATCTTTCTTTTTGACAAATAATATTGGTGCTCCCCATTGTGAAACACTTGATCTAATGTATCCTTTATCCAATAATTCTTGTAGATGGATCCTTAACTCAGTCAATTCATGAATACTCATTATGTATGGTGCATTTGATACTAGTGTATATCTAGGTAATAAATCAATAGAAAAGTCCATCTCCCTTTTTGGAGGTAATTCGGGTATTTCGTCTGCAAATATATCTTGAAATTCTTCCAAGACAACAAAATCTTCTAATTTGGTTTTTTTTCTTCATTTAGAAAATTTGTCACTTGAATAACATATATCCTACAGCCTTTACTAATGCATTTCTTAAATTGTAATGCTGATATTTTTCTGATAGAGACATGTTTACTAATTCCTTGCACTATTCTTGTCACTCCACTTTCATCTTTGTAAGTAAACGATTTTTCATAACAGTTTAGTACAAATTTATGATTCACTAACCATTCCATACTTATAAGTATGTTGTATTATCCTAAAGGTAATACATTTAAAATTACCTTTGTATCATGACCATTTATTTCCAACTTACAGTTGTTGATTTTTATAATCATTAGGTTAATCATGTAGTTCATTTAATTTCATCATGTCTTAACCATAAACAAGAATGTTGCAGCAACTGAGATCACAAGAAGAAACACCATGCACAAGTACACAAGATATATCCTAGGAAACCCTTCTCAACAAGGGAAGAATACCCATCCAAATCCTTTGCTATATTCTTCAAGAGAAATGCCTTTCACCACCAAGAATGACTTAGCACACAAGAGGGTGCTTACGCCCTAGAAGACTAGCACCCAAGACAGGTGCGCACCTTTTCCAAAGAGAAGTACTTGCTGAAATTTCCAAAACATACAAGAAGGATATGATTCTACAATGGAGAATCATCTCCTACTTATATTAGATTTTGACCAATTAACAAGGGCATCTATTGGCACAATAGGGCCGACCTCTTTAAGTCAAATATACTTATTATTATATTTATTATTTATTATAACTAATATTAATATTAATATTAATTATCTTTTACATTTATTATTAATCACATTAAAGTGGGGCCGACCTGTACCATTTACATAAAAATCAGGGTTACAGGTAGGTCTGACTCTTGAAAAATATATATAACAAAAGATCTGATACACCCACTAGTGCTCATCCATTAGGGGCACATCCATAGGGATGTCATAGATCTGATTCACTGCATTACACAGATGAACCAGGTCTTCACACGTTCACATGTGCTTGTCCACAGGCATGTCCACTCTACAGATCTTCTTTCCCACTGCCATCGATAGGAGAATGATCTGGAGTCATCTTGTCAACTCTACTGCTCAGAGGAGGCCATCACATCATATTCATTTTTGTTCACATGACGATGTGCCCAACACTCTTGGATTTCTCATGTTCACCTTATGCTCAGCCATAGGCATGTCCTAACTCAACAGATTTCGTTTCCACCAGATAATCATTTGGAGTTCTTCTCACTCACGTCATGGAGGAGATCATCTCTACGTTCCTAGCTGTGTCCCGGGCTAGAACCACGAACCCTTCTTAGGGGATTTCTCTCAGGTTTGTAAGTTGAGAGAAAGACTCACATAGCTGTTATGATCAACATCTCATAGGTTTGTAAGCTGGAGGATGTCTCCCATAGCTGCATTCATCAACACTCCCTCTCAGCTAGGGAGGCATTCTTCATCAAGCCAAGTCTCATACATATGTGCTCTGCATTTTGTTTTTGGCTAAAGTAATCCATACTCTCTCTTAACTCGAAAGGTATTTTTCACCAAGTTTATTTGGTGTAAATTTCTACAGTCTTCTCAAGTGTAAGAAGTTACTGCAAGTATACAATTTTATTTTGCGTCATATATTCTGATATAAGGATACTTCATCTCATCATGTTTCGAATCATCGGGAAACACTAGGTTCTCAAGGAAATTTACATACTGATCTTGGTTATTATCATAGGATCCATCTCATGGTCAAGTAAATCTGTTATAATTTTGTGAAGCCACATTTCTTCGCTCATTAACTACTATATTCTTTGTCTCTATGGTACTCAAGGAAAAAGTTTTGTTTCTATCTGCATTTAGAAACCATAGCAATCTTCATGTTAGAACATCAATCGGATGTGCTCTTTATGTCCACTTGTACTTTATGCTCAATCTGAATTGGTCTATCCTGCATACTCAGTTTCACACTAGAGGCATATCTCAGGCCGTATCCAATTGTGCCTTGTATATATCTCAATACATATTTTTTTGTTGTCTTAGTGAGTCTGTCTTGGTTGACTCATGAAATGACTAGGCACATTCACTGCATGGTATGAATCCAGTCTAGTGTTAACCAGATACATTAGTGATCCAATCAGTTGTGTATCAATCTCATCTGAATCATCATCAATCTTCTTCTTCAAGTCCATCACGGTGGACTTTGTATTTTTTCATACTTAACTTCTTTAATATTTTCACTATATATTTTCCTTGACTCTAGAAAATCTTATCGCTCATCTGTCGTACTTCTTGTCCCAAGAAGTAGTGCATCATACTCAGATTGTTCATCTTGATTTTAGAAGTCAAGGATTACTTGTATCTAACAACAACGCGTTATGAATAAGTCATCAGGATCAGGTTCTCGTCACGAACATTGTATAGGTTTGGATCAGCAATACTCTTGCTGAAACTCATCAAGAATATATCTATCTACTATAGTTTCCAACTCATGGATGGTAGTATCGATGGAAGTGTATCGGATTCACTGGGTCAAGTGTCTCATCATAGACAACTCCCTATGTTTATGAGAAACCTTTGGCTATATATCTCGTTTTGTATTTCTCGACACTTCCATCAGCTGCATGCTTGATCATATAGATCTACTTGGAAGTTACCGCATGCTTCCTTTTATGGTCCCTGAATAATATCTTATGCATCATTCTTTAATATATATTGGTATTCTTTTGTTATGGCATCTTGCCATACCGGTCCTCTTGTTGCTTCTCTAAGACAAGGAGTCTCAGCATCAATCAGGTGGCTCATGACTGAAGGGTAGCTCGAAAATATCTTTTTCTTTCTCAGAATGTGCCTTGAGAGGCTTGTATGTTTCTCTACCTCTTGTAGAGTGAGTATATGACGCAATGTCGCACCCACAAGCACGCCTTCTCATAGGATCTTCTCTTTCCTCAGCCTGAAGAACACTAACCGATCCTTCTATTTCTCTATCGGGAAATCTACACCCACAGATCTCTTTGCGTGACTCCCCCTCTCTTTACTTATCAGGGAATCAGACTTCACAACCTTGCGAGGTCAGTGATCAAGCATAGGACTCTTGAATCTCCGAGACCTGATATGAGTTAACGCTGACCCTTCCATTCCTTTGTCGGGACTTTCTCTATCAGGATCTCGGCACTCGCGGTGTCTGTAACGACCCCCTTCGTTACGTCTATGAATGGCGAAGTGCAATAGGAAATAACAAATAAGAATTTAACAACATCACCTAATACATATAAATGCAAACACATGACATCATAAATACGGTGACACATGATCAGAATATAAACAAACTCTACCATATCATTGTGGATCGAAATTGCAACCATAATGCCGACCAATCTCATCATATTATCACCTATAACAATCATTTTGCCGAATATAAACCTACTTTCTACTTTACCATTAAAATCATACCTTGGCCACACGCCCGCTTCGGAGACGTCCCTCGTGCTGTGTCGTTTCGCTCGCTCCGTGCCGCTTCTGCTTGTTGACCAAAGAAAACTCACCGGTACCTCCCAGCCAAACGCTAGGGGTACTCTTCTTCCCCCTTAGCCCCCCGAGCCGCAAAGGGGCCACACAAGCACCA
>JASDQU010240558.1:0-23167 GCA_032191745.1 Picea mariana | reverse complement strand
GAACTCGTGTGTGGCCCCTTTACTCCATATGTGAGTCTGGTTGGCAAGCTATCGTCAGCCTGCATCATCAACCACCATGTCAGATCATGTCAACAACATATCATGAAATCAATAGTATATCATCAAACCACACAATATCACTGTAAATGAAAACAACTCAAATAGCCCACTCCCTTACTCAATCCGGAGTCCAAGGGAGTTCCATCGATCCCTCTGCATCCTCAAGGTCCGAAACCCTGCACACTCAATGAAACTGAGTCAATAGCACCTGTATATAGCCATAGTAAAACATCATGTCATCAATCATGACGCATCATCATCAAGGTTAAGTGGTTCATCATCAT
This sequence comes from Picea mariana, assembly GCA_032191745.1. Taxonomy (NCBI): domain Eukaryota; kingdom Viridiplantae; phylum Streptophyta; class Pinopsida; order Pinales; family Pinaceae; genus Picea; species Picea mariana. The sequence continues at coordinate 22,823 of JASDQU010240558.1, read as the reverse complement.
AAAAATCCAGATCACTTGCGAGCAAGTGTCCTCAAAGAATAAGTTTTGTCAGTGCGCCAGAGCGGAATGTTACAGTGTCGAGCAACTTGGTTCTCCGACTCCTGAGTCTCGATATGCCGAAACTCCGATGAGCTCACGGCTTTGACTTTTCAACGGTCCCGTCACCTCATCGGGATTTCGGACTTCACAGGATCGCGAATCCTGATGTCCAATGTTTCGAGACTTTACGTTTCCCAAACCCTGATATAGTGTGCTACCTATCCACCACCAACTCCCATGGCCCCACACTGTACTTGTAGCCGTCAGGATATTGCGTATCGTGATTTTGGGACTCCCGTTACCAAATATTCGATTCCTTTCTTACGAAATCTCGATAGGCGATTTCGCGAATAATCCAACGCCCCTGGTTGGCTTGGATCAACGGCTCTGCCCCTTCTAAGCTTTAAACACTATGGGAATATCTGTAGTATCCCCCTACACCCCCGCAAGATCCAACGGCTCACAGTGATTCGCTGATTTTCCCTGGAAGATATCGACCGTCCGGTCTTCCTTATGCAATCCACAAAATGACTAAGTGTTCTTCCAGAGAACTTATCCACCTACATGCAAACTTGCGACGCTTCTTGCCAACCTTCAAGGCACAACTTTTCTACGCTGTCCTTCAACAAATTCGAAGGTCCTATCCCTCCTGAGATTCCACGACCTCAAGTCCTTCAAGAAAACTCTTGCACGCACTCCTTGCGGAAAACCTTCAACAATGTTGAAGTGTTGAAGTCACTTGACTGTGCGCACACCTGCAGCAGCAGTCTGTCAAATGCTTCACTCAGGTTCGCAACCCTGAGACTTTTACCCGGCTTGCGCACTCCTTGCACGGCTCCTGTTCCCAACTGCACTTCTGGATGAATGAGAACAAAAACTATCTCTATCTGAACCCTCTGTCAACGCACTCCTTGCAGGAATTCTCTGGCTCAAATAGAGAAACAATTGAAACTCATTCCATCTCCCTCTTAGACTTCAATTCATACATGAAATCACATACACAGCATATAAAAGCAAATNTGTCAACGCACTCCTTGCGGACACTTCAACTGCACTCCTTGCAGGAATTCTCTGGCTCAAATAGAGAAACAATTGAAACTCATTCCATCTCCCTCTTAGACTTCAATTCATACATGAAATCACATACACAGCATATAAAAGCAAATGTATAACAGGAAGCAAACGTTCATGAGCCTATCATTCAGCACCAATACACAGAGAACAACACAAACGATGAATTTGAATCAAAGCTTTCTATTAATTCAAATGTTTGTACATGGGTGTTTTTACACAACTCTCTACTTCTTCTTGCTCCAAATGCTTCTGAATAATGTTACAATGCACAATGAGGGTGTCTATATCCCGTTTGCCTCTTGCGCTCTACAACTGTCTAGTCTAGAATTAAATTCTATCTACTTTACATTAACTATTTTAAATGTCGTCTACCTACTAAGGACGAGAGCTATCCGCTCAAGGTCCATTTACAATATACAAGTGCACCTCATCTTAATGGCTCATTTAAGATTTGTGCAACAATTCCAAAGTGTTTTCAAAATTTTTGCTGGCTTGTCCAGCTGTCCTCCGCTTCCGCGGTGGCTTACTTGATGTGTTGGCGATGCTCCTGCATCAGTATAGGTATGCATTTTATGCCTTACTACAATATCTCTGAACATATCAAATGGAGATACTGGATAACCTAGAGTAATGTTTGTCTCCCTCTGAATTGTTGAAGGAGGAGAAGGTATTGTCTCAATGTCATTCTCCATCTAAGATTCTCTGGTTCTTTGAAAAACTATCTCTTCTTCAAGGAAAACATCTCTGCTTGTCTCAATCTGTCTCTTATTAGAGATGTCTTTGAAGATTCATTGTATCCTTTCTTCATAAAGGATCTAGTTTGGACTTCTTCTCTTTGGGTACATGAAAGTATATGGTCATGTACATAGTCTGCTTCATATCTCATATAATATGTTTCCTTTTGCAACCTTCACTATGGCTTCCTCAAGGTTATCACATGTGACCTGAACAAGGTCAACAAAACAACAAGAAAGAATAATGCTCTTTTGATAATAGCAGATAAAACAAAAACATGAATAATCATCACAGTATCTCCTTTAGAGATATTACTTGTGACCTTTCTGAAGCAAACATCAAAAGTAAGAAATACAATACAAAATGAGGTCAACACTCTTCTAGTGTTGTGATCAAACATTCATCCATGGTAACCTGGGATTAACACAAGAAGTTTCTCCTAGAGGAGATGTTAGTTGTATCTCTTACATTAATCATTTATCTCAATATGCTCAGATGCTACCAAGTATAATATTTTATAAAGGCTTCTACCTCAACTATAGTGTTTACTTGTAAAGGGGTAGTAATCAATTTTGTCGTGTGTAATTTTGAATCTTATTAGTTTAATTAATCAAACCCGGAACCTGGAATCTTGTCCTTAAGAATGAATGTGTGTTTCTTTTCTTCCAAGTCTCCTTCACTCAAGATGACAAGTGCTTTCTTCAACCTGTGTTTTGTACTAGGACAATATGCTATCTTGATAGAAGGTTGGGTTAGAGAATAAACTCCATGATCTCAACTTTAATCCATCTAATACCTTGACTTTGATTTTGACCAAAGGTTAGTATGATGGTCATATGCAACCTAGATCAAAATAAAGGCATAACAAATATATGCATATCAGAATAATCAAACCTGGGTTGCATTATTCTTCTGAATCTGTTGGATCTTGAGATCCTTTTGGATCTATGGCAAGAGATCCATTTTCCTGCAAATACCCTTTAAAGCTTAACAATTTAAACTTATGTGAGTACATACCTCTGATAGAATTTATAGGTAGTGGAACCATTTGGTAGCAGTGGTAATGGTTACCAACTCTTAATAACTTCAAGGGTGACTGCAATTGGTACTAAAACTGATACTTCAACTGATACTGTAATTGATTCTAAAACTGCAACTGCAACTTAGGGTTTTATGAGGAAACCCTAATTTTTCAAACTTCAAATTTTGAAATTCTGATCCAGGGGCTAGATGTGCTAAGATGAGGTGAGTAAGTTGGTACAGTTAGATTTCTGAAAATCCAAAATTTTCCCCCTCAAACTTGACCAATGGATTTTTGGACTGGTGCTTCTGGTTTTTTGATATTTCTAGTTTTCTGGTACTTTTGGTTTTCTGGTGCTTCAGGTTTTCTAGTACTTCTGATTTTCTGGTACTTCTAGTACCGGTGAAAACTAGGGTTTCACTTTCTGGGAGTTTTATCCACTGAAAAGGTGCGCTGAAGGTGCCAAAGAGGTCCTTGGGCTAGGGCACACTTTTCTAGATGTCTTCTGGGCTGAAATTCCTCTTCAATAAAAAGCCCTATTTTTCTTTTAGGACAATAGTGATGTTTTTCCTTTTTCTTGTGAAAGATGTTTTTGCAATGAGTTCTTCAAGACATATGCTCTAATACCATGTTGATTTTTATAAGAATTAGCTTAAGCATGTAGTTCATTTAATTTCATCATGTCTTAACCATAAACAACAATGTTGCAGCAACCAAGATCAGAAGAAGAAACACCATGCACAAGTACACAAGATATATCCTAGGAAACCCTTCTCAACAAGGGAAGAAAACCTAGCCAAATCCTTTGCTATATTCTTCAAGAGAAAGATCTTTCACCACCAAGAATGACTTAGCACACAAGAGGGTGCTTAAGCCCTAGAAGACTATAGCCCAAGAGAGATGCGCACCTTTTCCAAAGAGAAGTACTTGCTGAAATTTCCAAAACATACAAGAAGGATATGATTCTACAATGGAGAATCATATGCTACTTATATTAGATTTTGACCAATTAACAAGGGCGTCTATTGGCACAACATGGTCGAGCTCTCTAAGTCAAATATACTTATTATTATATTTATTATTTATTATAATTAATATTAATTATCTTTTACATTTATTATTAATCACATTAAGGTGGGGCCGACCTATACCCTTTACATAACAATTAGGGTTACATGTAGGTCTGACTCTTAAAAAAATATATATAGCAAAGGATCTGATACACCCACTAGTGCTCATCCACTAAGGGAACATCCATAGGGATGTCATAGATCTGATTCACTGCATTACACAGATGAACCAAATCTTCACATGCTCACATGTGCTTGTCCATAGGCACGTCCAATCCACAAATCTTCTTTTCCATTGCCACAAACAGGAGAATCATCTTGATTCATCTTGTCAACTCTGCTGCTCAGAGGAGGCCATCACATCATCTTCATTTATGTTCACATGACGATGTGCCCAACACTTTTGGTATTTCTCACGTTCACCTTGTGCTCAGCCACAGGCACGTCCTAACTCAACAGATCGTTTTTCCACCAGACAATCATCTGGATTTCTTCTCACTCGCGTCATGGAGGAGGTAATCTCTACGTTCTTAGCTCTGTCCCAGGCTAGAACCATGAACCCTTCTTAGGGGCTTTCTCTCAGGTTTATAAGCTGAGAGAAAGACTCACATAGTTGTTATGTTCCACATCTCACAGTTTTGTAAGTTGGAGGATGTCTCCCATAGCTTCATTCATCAACAATAGTCAAAGATAAACTCAGTTACTTTTCTTTTTGTACCTGTTGATAATTGTACCATCCAAGGTTTATAATGTTTTACATTTTCCAGTTTGGAAGATTCTACCAATGATGGAGTAATATAACTCAAACTTGCTCCTAGGTTTATTAAAATGGAATTTTTTATGTCACGAATAGTACCTTCAATTCCCCCAATCGTAGATTGATGATCCATTTGTTTTCCATCTAGAGTAGCATTGCTTCTATGAATACTTTTTCCAATGTCTCCAACTATTGAAGCTTCTTGTATATTCTGAATTGTTCTGTTTGCAGAATTTTTGTGTGGACAATTTCTTAATAAGTGTGGTTCACCACACCCCGAAGATTTTAAGGGTTCTCTAGGATTATCATCTGTCATCTTGAATCCCAAATTAAATTATTTGTTTCCTCCTGGCAAATGTGGTGGATTCTTGGAAAAGTTGTTTTCTTGATATCCTTTGGACTTATTATGAAATGGTGATGGCTTGAAATTGTTCTTTCTCTGGTTGAGTTTCTCCTGTTTCTTTTCTCTCCATGCTTTTTTATTTTCAGATCGCTGCTTGTACTGTTCATAGCATATTCTTTCCTTTCGCAGTACTTCATGCAAGGTTTTTGGATTGTCAAATTCTATTCTATCTTTATATGAATGAGGTAAGCAACTTAGAAATCTCTAAACTTTCACATTTTTATCTTTTATGTAAAGCACGAACCTCAACAGCTCTATAAATTTGGTAATCAGATCTTCCATAGACAAATGTCCTAACTTTAACTCATAAAATTCTTTGGTTTTTCTTTCATAATAACATTCAGATAAATATTGTTTCTTAAAATATTTCTTAAAGTATGTCCATTCCATTTTATTTTTCTTTAAACCCTTGGATAACTTTAAATCATGCCACCATTTACTAGATTTACCCTTCATGTTATAGATGGACATCCTCACTTTCATATTACTAGAGTAATTGTAAATCTGAAAATAATTCCTTATGTCAAGTAACCGGGATTCTGCCTCTTCACCAGTCCTAGATTCTCCATCAAAAGTTGAAGGTTTAATTTTCTTAAAATCTCCATCTAAGTAATCCATTTGTCTTATTTTCTTCACTGTAGATACTCTATTTTCAGTCATATGTGTGTCATTAGAAGAACTATTTTCTTTCTTAGTTCCTCTACTTGAATCTTTTGAAGAAATTTTACTAACTTCCTCATCCATATCATTATTCTTTGGGCTCTTTTTCGTTGTTATGTTTTGTAACAACATGTTATTTATTTCTTACCGATCTTCCTGTACTTTCTTTAGTTTCTCATTATCATCCTTGATTGTTTGTAACTCTACTATTATATTCCTCATTGTTTCCAACACTTGTGTTGTTGAGTTACTCTCACTGGGTGTTCTAGATTTCTATGATGTTGTTGATTATTATTTCCTTTAGGTCTATCTTCTTTGTCATTCTATGCGGAAATGGTTACAAATTTTTGAAACAGTCTGTCTGTAACAATGAACAATTTGCTTGTTAGTTTTTCATCAAACACTCTATATCTTTATGGTGATGCCCATTAGGCCTAAGTGTTGTAACCTACAACTCTGATAACATATGTAACATACCTAATTTTCCACCATTAAAAAATTTATTTTACCAAAGTATACAAGTAGACTCTATTATACTAATTTGCAATATTTACCTATAGGTTTACCTCATCATCTTTAACTATAGTTCAATAGGAAAATTCCTAGATAAATGATTTATTATTCAAATTCAACTCACTAAGTTGGCTTATCATTCTAATATTAATACTTTGGTTATTCAAGTAACTCAAATGCCCAAGGACTTCATATGAATTTGGTATTTTCACCTTGGAATTCTAGTTCCAAAGATTACCTTAACCCTAGTCATTTTACTAAATAGTAATTAACTATAAGTCTAGTGCTAATTTGAAGGGATGATTTTAGAGGCTAAATTTCGCTCATGGGCAAATTTTCCATGGTTTTCCAAAAAACGAGATTTTCTATTTTAAAAATGATTTGCCCAAATTCTATAGGATAAAATTATTTTACCTTAAAAATCATCAAAATTTTATAAAAACTATATAAAATACTTAGAAATTTGAATATTTCTACAAAAAAATCGCCAAACATTTATAGTTGACATATGAAGGATTAGTAAGATTCGCCAATATTTCTACATTTTAAAATAAATTTCCATCCTTAAAATCATTCCTGTTAATTTTATTTTTAGTACCAATCCTACTTACCAAAGGTTTACACAAGCTATAACTAAGTTGACAAAATGATAATTATCACCCTTAGCACTAAAAATTTTGCATGGTTCAATCCACGCACAGAAAAGTAGGTATTATACTTGTATCAAGGTCTTAATGCCTATTATTATAAAGGAATTTCTTTATTATCATGCCTTGGGTCGTACTATTAATGGTGTAGCCTCCAAGACTACCTTCAATGCATTGAGGTGACAATAATTACTATTTACCTACTTCATTGTACTCATGGCCTGTCGTTGTGGGATTTAAACCAACCCAACAAGTCCACGTTCACGATTTCACATGGCCCTATTGTTCTTGAGTGAGACATTACGTAGTTCTTAGTATAATCATGGGCTCGAGGTGCTAAGAACGCTTTGATAGAGATGACTCTTCATTGTTATCCACTTTCATTTTAGTTCTGGAATTTTCTATGCAGACTGTGAATAAAGATGGTTTTTTCCCTCACCATAAACTACTGCGTATCTCCTTTCTTCCACTGGTAATGTAGAGAACTCATCACAGAATTTCCATGACGTTTCCTACCACCTCGTCGAGTTTAGAAATCTCAGTAAGTTGGTTCCATTTAATCTTTTAAAAGGGAAAAACTCTTTCTCTTTGTTTTGTGCAATGTATAGATAGGAACCGAATAGTACAAGGCTAGTGTTTCTTTGTTTGATTAAATCTATTGGCTCTCTTTTGTAAAAGATATTTATGCATACATTCTTATTCTATAGAAGTCGTTTCTATATAGGAACAATATCTCTGTGATGGACAATTACCAAGGAAAACTTTCTACAAACACCACAGTTGACCTCAATGAATTTCACCACCCTATATGTCTCTGGTAAGATGATTCTCTAATATAGTTATCAGTTTATTTGTTTTTATTACAATGTCTATTCTTCCTAGTTTTCTTCTACATGGGATTAGTATCCCTTTGTAAGTCTTTGACAACTCTCAAACTGAGTTTTACATAGTCAAATTTTTCCTTTCTTGTCTGTAACATATTACTTAAGTTTTCTAATAGTCTTCTTTTAGTATATAAAATATACCTTGTAGTTTTTCAATTTGTATTTGTTCAAGAGTCAAGCAATAGAGTATTATTGATAGTGTATGTTGTCTGTGTATTCTGTTGAGTTCGTAGCTTTGTTAACGCATTATTACATTGTTAACTCCATGAATTCTTCCATATACTTTTCATCAAAATACTCATGTAATGTAATATTGGGTTTTTATTTCATTTTAAATGTTTTAACTTCAAATCAAGATATTCTTCGTTTCCCTCAATAATTTTGTATTTAATTTAACAATTATGAATGTACCCAACCAAAATAAACTCGTTTATTAGGGGAAGATTTTCTAAATTTATTACATAAGTTATGGATCTTGTATAGGCGGATTTGTGTAATCTATATTCGCGCAAAGGGTCTTCTAATTTATAATGTGTCCATTCTTTGCATGTTGTTATTGTTATATTTTGTTTTTAGAAGATCTGGATATGAATTTAAGGATGGGTCCTTCTGTTGCAAGAAAACCCATTAGATAATGGGGGAAATTCGTTGTCCAAGTATATTTCATCCTCTTCCAAATTTTATCCCAGCTTCTGACTCATCACAAGTAAAAATGAGTTTTCTATTTCTTTCATTACTATTGCAATTTATTCGATGCGATCACAATAGTGAATCTAGTTATGTTTGTTATAGGTACAGAAAAGAAAAGGGAAGTTCTCACTCTTCTTTTCCCCAACAACTTGATCCTTGAATGAGAATGGTAAATTCCACAACCTATTGAAATATATGTATATAGAAAGTCTTAATTCTTACCTTTCAATAGTGGTGTACCGATCACTTGTTTGTTTGTTTTTTCTACAAGTTAAGGAATCCAAAATAATCCATTTACGTCGACAAAGGTATTTGAGTTCCAACCTGGAGATCTACATGCATAGTTCTCTCATCAAGTCTATAATTATTTTGTTAATATATATATGTGTGTGTGTGTGTGTGTGTGTAAGCAGATTGTGCTATTGCTATCCAAAATTTGGATTTTTTTTTATCAAAATGAAAAAAAAAAATAGAGTTATTTCTCATGGGATCATGTATGTTTGAATTATGAGTAGTTTTTCTACAAGTCCTATTCAAACTTCACTCGGTTATGTACTATAAATGTATATTACTAGCCAAATTCTTAATACATATTACCCATAATGTGGATTTAGGTATTTTAGTTTAATTGTCCTTCCTCTTTGTTTCTATTCTTTACTCTATGATGTAGAAGTTTAACATTTTAATTAAAATGTATGCAAGGTACAAACATTCCAATTAACCATACAACAAATTTTTCCAACATATAATATTTGCAAGTAAAATCAACATATGAAATATATAATGTATGTTAAAAACCAGGTAAATATATCTGGAACCAACCGCCCAGAAACAAAAAGGAACAACCACGTTCCACCCAACCATAGATGCATAATAGCCAAGTTACTTGTCTTGATCAACCCCAAGCCTGACTATGACTCCATAAGGGTGAACCGAGCTCCACTCCATACGCAATGTACCTATGTACAGTCAAAAAACTACTTTCCTAACACATGTGTGCTCACACAACAAATAATCATTTTTCCTCATCATACTCAGTAGTGTCCTGCCTCCCACATATGTTGTATATATCATTCTTTATGTCTAGGACTTTTTTATTAAATTCATTTCTCTCGTTGGAAATCACAACTTTAGAAATCCCTGATTTTTAGGGGTTGCGAGTGACAAAAATCCACTTTTGACACTTGTCTAATAAGTCTCTAAGTTAGCTCCATCATGTTCCCCACTCATGAATTCATAGTCATCTCTTTCTAACATTTTTGTTCCATCTGTTTCCTGCATTTATTATTTTAAAAATTTTGTCTCTTACATCTGTCCATCGAAAGAGGAGACTAGTTTGTCTCTTATTAGCATCACGTAGAGACTAGTTACAAGGTCCACATTGAGGGGTAAAGTTTATTGGGTGCAACCAACAGGGTACCGATGAGTAGCAGGATCACACCCAGGACTTACATGCCATGTTTCCTATACATGCAGCGATAGGATGCCAATATCCCAGGGTGTATGGAGATACAAGAAGAAATTGAAGAGTATGAGAGGGAGTATGCATCCTTGAGTGTAGGATTTAGAAGACAAGTTTCATTGGGAGAATATTTTGGAATCAAATACAGAGGTAGGACTAGATATTACCACATGAATAATAATGATCTGGGGCACAAGAAAGGGAAAATGGAGATTCCCACCTTTGATGGAGCATCCAAATCTTCTGCAGAGGCATGGGTACAGAAATTGGATGCTTATCTTTAGTTAAACCCCGTGATGGAGATGGATGCCAACAAATTTTCCACCTTATACTTGGAAGTCAAGGACCATGAGTGGTGGCTCCATGGGATGACTACCTTGGGACATGCACTCAATACTTCATATGCAAATTTCACACAGAGGCTCATAGACATGTTTGACCAAGGGGATCCATAACTACATTTCTGTGAGCTCACCCAACTAAAGAAGACAAGCACAACTAAAGCATTCATTGAAGATTTTAAGAGGCTAGCAACTATGGTTCCAGATGTGTCAAAATCCAGGTTGATGATGCTCTTTCTTGAAGGATTAACATAACCCTTGTGTGGATGGGTCAAGGATTTTAAGAATAATACACTACAAGATAGGTTGCACCTTCAATGGAAATTGTATTTACTACATACGATGCAATGAAATATTTGCATGGCGTTCCATCTTGAGGAAGAGCACATAGTGGGAAAAATGGATGAGAGAGGCAATTCTAGTTATGGTTGCACTTTTTTACCTAGAAAGGTTTATGCATATGTGATGGCTTATCTAATCTCATTCAAGATCGAAAAAATGGGCTTGGGGCTTCTAGACGATCTCTTATTCAAGATTTAAAAAATGGGGTTTGGGTCTTCTGGAGGAGCGTGTGATGAAAAGTATAATTAGGGATCCAATTAAAGCAACTTGTGACCATTTAGTGATGCCCCTTTTTCCTTGACATGTTTTAATTTATTCACTTTTCACATAGTTTTGATTATTATTCATTTGCAAGCAACATATTTTTTCATTTGTAACCTTCAAAATTCCCTTAAAGGGTATTTCTATACAATTCAAAAACGGGCTTCAAAATGTTTATTATTATTTGAAACATGTGGGCCATTGCATAATGCCTCTAAGTTGTTTTCCTTGTTAGACTCTTTATGGAGAAATCTCCTAAATGTTGTAAGTAACTCATCTCTTTATTAGGTTTTCCATCCCAAATAAATGGAAAATGTTCTTAGATCATGAAGTTGTTTTATTGTGATTGTAGGTCTCTGTAATGTTCCCAAACAAGAATACCTGGAAATTTGTGTTTAAAGTTGTTTGTTTGTTGTGTGTTAGTCAAATATTTTACAGATTATCGTTCATACTTGTGCATGAAGTTGATTTTGAAGTTTTTACTATTGAATTTTAATACTTATCTCATGCACATGTAGTTTATTTCAATTTACCATGTACATGAACCATAAACAATGCAACAATATGATATACAATAGTTGTAGTAACCAAGATCACAAGAAAAATCGTTGGCAAATGTTTAACAGGTAGCATATGCTTGTCATTGATGGCAAGTACAACAGTGAAGATGGCATGAGTATAGGAAGAATGTAACAGACGGGCATCAGAAGTATTTTAGGAAGACACTGCAGAGAAAGCTCGATAAGTTCAGAAGAGATAGTGCAGAGGATTGTTGGCAGGTTATCAGGCAAAGTAAGCTTGTCATTGATGGCAGGATCAGAGTGTGCTTCGATGGAAAAACATGAACAACGTAAGCTCAGGAGGAATTAGCGCAGAGTCGAATGCAGTGCGTAGGTGTGCACCAGGGATGAGGTTAACTCATGGCTAAAGCTCAAGGGAGATAGCGTACTTAGGATCACAGGCAGATCAAACGTCGAGGCCTTTGACACTTAGAAATTCTTCCAAGTAAGAAGGATGTGTAAATCTTGGAGGAGAAGCGTCGGTGATCGTTGGATCCCATACCGAATTCTCGATGACCGTCAGATCTCAATGTAGACAAGAGGAGCGCACAGATATGGAGGATAGATCTCGGGCGTTAGATCCGAGCACAGGGTCCGACCACCGTTGGATCAAGGAGAACCTGCACGTTCTTTAAAGTGCAAGGAGTAGAGGGCTCACAAAATGCCGAAAGAAGGAGGACCGTCCATCTTCAGGTAGGACACGTGGGGATAGATCGTCAGTTCGCTGACTAGAGAGTCAAAGGAACGATGTTCCCTAACCTCTCGAAATCGCGATATCTGAAATCGCGATTTAATCTCAGCCGTCAGATTAAGGTTGAATCTGGACTGTTGATTCTAGTCCATGTCGGAGTTTCGGGGATTGAGAGTTGGAGATATCAAGTAATATCATCCACAGAAATCCCAATTTCACGATATGAAAAATTGCGACTTAATCGCAGCCGTTGAATCAAGATCAGATCTGGACCGTTGATCCAACTCCATATCGGAGTTTCGCGAATCGCGACATGGAGAGGGNTGAGAGTTGGAGATATCAAGTAATATCATCCACAGAAATCCCAATTTCACGATATGCAAAATTGCGACTTAATCGCAGCCGTTGAATCAAGATCAGATCTGGACCGTTGATCCAACTCCATATCGGAGTTTCGCGAATCGCGACATGGAGAGGGAAAAGAAACAATGCAACAAGAATTGCGAAATCGCGATTTAATCACAGCCATTGAATCAAGGTCTGATCTGGACCGTTGATCTCAGTCCATTTCATAGTTTCGCGGATTGAGTGTTGAAGATGTCAAAGAATATTACCTGATATCGCGATATGCGAAATCACGAAGTAATTACAACCGTCAGATCAAGATGTGATCTGGACCGTTGATACGACTTCTTTATGGTGTTTCGTGGATCGTGATTTGGAACTGACAAGAACATTCACCACAGGAATGTCGAAATCGCGATATGTGAAATCGCGAAATGATCTGAACCGTCAGATCAAGTGTTGATCGGGACCGTTGATCCCACACCATTTCGGGGTATCGGGGATCGCGACTTGGAGAGTCGAGATGCCTCATCTCTAGACTCACGAAATGCGAAATCGCGAAAGCGCCTTATGCATAAGGTTGTGGTCACAGACCTTGGTCACATCAACGAGAGATGGAGGAAAGAGCTAGAGCAATCGAGCTCGTTTTCGGGGATCGCAACTGGGGATGTTGAGACACATGGTCACACGAATGCCAAATTGTCGAATGTCGAAATGCCGAAATCAATGCAAGATCCCATGGAATCAATCCAACGGTGCAGGTGAATTTGAACAAGATCAGAGGGATATTGTAGCACGACATAGTATAACTGCCAGAAACCACTGATGGTTTCAACCAGAGGACTCGAAGACACTTGGGGATGATTGACAGAGAAGGTGAAGAGCCTATGGGAATCTTCAAGAGGGATGAAGATGTTCGTGAAGGCGATTGACAGCTGGATGGGCATTGAGGCCTGTAACTAAAACAGAGAAGGTGAGCTCGACTGTCACAGAGAAGACGAAGAGTCTCAACTGCCAGAAAGGCTAAGGAATCTCAGCATAACACCCAGTGATGTTGAACGCATGGGAAAACTGCCAGAGAAGCTGAAGAGTTACCATGATGATCAGGCAGACCACTCGAGAGGTGGAGGGTATCGGCGCAGTGTGAGTATGCAGAGGTATTGCACACATTGCATGCACAAGGTGCACAGAAGCTATAAGTACACGGTACAGAGAAGAGATGGGGCTGTTGTTGTTGTTCGAGTTGCTGTGGTTGTTGTTGTTGAAGGTGATTCATGTGTGAAGAAGGAGGAGAGTGCAGCAGCTGAATTGAACAGAAGAGGAACTGTGCAGTGAATGGACATGGTGCACAGGGCATAAAAAGCAGAAGAACAGACAGCGCAAGTCATGTGTGCAGGAAGGCAGTGAGGCAGACAGAGCAACAAAATGCAGCAGAACAGTGATGAGTCTGGTAAGCCATTGTTGAACATTATATCACTGTAATAAGTTTCAGTAGCAAAGAGTTATATTATTCAGGGTGGTTGGGAGGTGCTAGGGAGGACTGGTGTCCTCAAAGGTTCAAGTGGGTGCTTGAACACAGGGAGTTGGTGCTTCCTTCTAGTTGGTGCTAGAGAAACCAGGGAGTTGGTGCTTCCTTCTAGTTGGTGCTAGAGAAAACAGAGAGTTGGTGCTCTCAGCAAGTAGCAGCTTGCAAAACTGAGGTTCTAGCCTCATTATGAGTTGGTGCTTATATGTATGATAATGTAAAGAATGTAACTATTACTTATCATATAAAGAAAAAGAGGTTTTTACCCTGTATGGGTTTCCTCAGGAAATATTTGTCTCTGTGTTTCTCATATATGTGAATGATGCCTAAAGTGCCATTGTTTATTTCCCTGCATTATTGTGATCATCTTTCAGTGTTTCTACAAAGAGTTTAAAAGAAGCATAATTGTTTAAGCACGGTAACAACTAATTCACCCCCCCCTCTCAGTTGTCCAACAAAAATAACCATGCACAAGAACAAAAGTGTTTTATCTTGGTAAAACCCTTCTCAATCAAGGGAAAAACCCAACAATCCTTTGCTATAGAGTCAAGATAAGATCCCTCACACCATAAACCCTAGAGCACACAATAGGGTGCTTCTATGACCTAGAAGACTTGCGCCTAAAAGAAGTGTGCACTTCAGCCGTAAAAGTAGCTTAAGAGAAGGTTACAATGAAGTGTGAGTGAGTGTTCCACAATAGGGATCTACTCACTTATATATACAAGACCTAACACAAAAATAGGTGTGTCTATTGGCACAATAGGGATGACTTGTACAACTCAGAAATATAATTAATCTTTACACAATACTAATTATCTTTTACATGGTGGGGCCGACTTGTACCCTTTACATAATTAGGGTTACATAGTAAATATTACTCTTAGACATTATAGCAAGGGATCCACACATCCTCTAGTGCTCAGGCACTGGGGACACATCCATCTGTTCTCAACCACAGGGGCGTCACTCTCAACAGATCAACTCAACTAAGTCCATAGGAGTACCATATGAAGAGCCATCTCAAGTTGACTCAACTAAGTCGATAGGAGTCTGACAAGACGCCATCTCAAGTCGTCTCAACTCAATCCATAGGATCACGACAAGAGACCACACGTCATCTCAACTCAGTTCAGAGGAGTATGACACACCCATCACATGGGCTCTCTTACAGATCGTCTCAACTCAGTCCAAAGGAGAACGACACGGAGAATGTCTCATGAAGCTACAATCATCAACAATCCCTCTCAACTAGGGAGGCATTCTCCACCATGCTAAGTCTCTCACAAAAGTACTCTAACTTCATCCTGGCAAGCGGTTGGATGAAGACATTTGCAACTTGCTCGTGTGTATAAAGGTATTTCACGTGTACTTCTTTCCTCTGCACCATATCTCGTATGTAATGGTATTTGATCTCAATGTGTTTCGATTTATCGTGAAACACAGGATTCTCAGAGAGCTTCACACAGCTCAGGTTAATGCAATGGATAACGATGGAATCCATCTCATGACCAAATAAGTCTGCAAGAATCTTGCGAAGGCACACTCCTTCACGGGATGCTACACATAATGCAATATAATCTTGTTTTGAGGTACTCAAAGCCACATAAGTTTGTTTCCTGTTGCACCAGGAAACCATGGTAGACCCCAAGGTAAAACAATAACTAAATGTGTTATTTTGGTCCACTGTGCTCCCTGCCCAATCTGCATCGGCATATCCCTACAATCTCATGTCTACATCAGAGGAATATCTCAGGCCATAACCAACTGTGCCTCGTAACTATATCAACACATGCTTCACTGTTTTCCAGTGTGTATGTCTCGGTTGACTCATAAACTAGCTGAGTACACTCACTGCATAGCATATATCAGGTCTGGTGTTAACCAAAAACATCCATGATCCAATCAGTTGTTTGTAAAGATGTGGATAAATCTCGCCTAAATCAGAATAAGCCTCGTTCATCTTCTTCAGATTCATCACCATTGGTGTAGGAATGGATTTGCAGTCCATCATCCCGAATTTCTTCAATATATCCGTTGTATATTTTCCTTGACCTGGGAAAATATCATCAGTACTCAGCCATACTTCTAGTCCCAAGAAGTAGTTCATCATACCAAGGTCCTTCATCTCGAATTCAGAAGCTAATTCACGCTTTCATTCAACAATGAGGTTTTTTGAACTGGTGACGAATAAGTCATCAACATACATGACCAAAATCAGACACTTGTCACCAACAGTGTGATAGTATAGGTTGGGATCAACAACACTCTTGTTGAAGCCCAAACTCCTTAATTATCCTTCAATCTTCTCATACCACGCACGGGGTTCCTTCTTTAGTCCATACAGGGCTTTCTTCAACCTGCACACATGAGACTCCTTCTCATGTGTCATGAATCCATCTGGCTGCTCGATGTAAACTTCTTCCTCAATCTCACCATTGAGAAAGGTTATCTTCACATCCATATAATGTAGTCTCCAACCCATGGATGTTGCAAGAGAAATAATCGTATGGATGGAAGTGTATCAGGCAACAAGAGAAAATGTCTCCTCATAATCTATTCCCTCCACCCGAGGGAATCCTCTAGCCACAAATATCTCTTTGTACTTCTTGACACTTCCATAAGCTGCATGTTTGATCTTATAGATCCACTTGGAAGTCACTACAAACTTCCCTTTTGGTTCCAGAACAACATCCCACACATCATTCTTCATGATGGAATGATACTCTTTGGTCACGGAATCTTTCCAAACCTACTGACCTATTGCTTTTCCATGACAAGAAGGATCAGTATCAATGATGTGTCTCATAGATGAAATATAGCTCGAAAATATTTGTGGTCTCTTGCTCTCTAGAAATGTGCCACAAGGATTTGCATGTCCCTCTGCCTCCTGCAGATTCTATCAAGCCCAAGCAAGACTCTTATGGCCTACTGCAATGTCTCTAGGAACATCAACTAGAGCTACGAGATAAACTAGATCAATAATTGTCTCCCTCTGAACTGTTGAAGGGGGAGAAGGTATTGTATCTTCATTATTCTCACTATCAATCTCCATCTGAGATTCTATGGATTTTCAAAAGGTTATCTCTTCCTCAAAGGTGACATCTCAGCTAACCTCGATTTGTCTCTGACCAGGGATGTATATCCGATATTCCTTTGAAGATTCATTGTGCCCTGCAAATGTACCCATTATGCTTGAAGGGTCTAGCTTGGTCCTCTTCTCCTTGGGTACATGAAAGTATACTGGACACCCAAATATCTTGAAGTGTCCAACCTCGAGCTTCAATCCAGTGAAAAATTCTTCGAGCATCATGTTCTTCATAATCTGATGAGGAATCATGTTCTTAACATACACAACTGTCATGGATTCTTCTGCCCACAAAATCATAGGTATATTTTGATCATGTATCATCGCTTTGGTTGCCTCAATAATGGTTATGTTCTTCCTCTCTACAACCCCATTCTGCTAAGGGTTATAAGGACCAATGCCCTCTTGATCCCTGCCTCAATACATAAATCACTGGAATCCCTGGAGGTGTACTCTCCTCCATTATCTGATCTTACCACCTTGATCCTCCTCCCAGTCAGGTTTCATCCTGATCTTTAAACTCTTGAAATCTCGTAAGGACTCCATCATTGGTCTTCAAGAAGTAAATACACATCTTCCAAGAGTGATCATCGATGAAGAGCACATAGTACAAATATTTGTTTAAGGAAGGACTCCATCATTGGTCTTCAAGAAGTAAATCCATGTCTTCCGAGAGTGATCATCGATGAAGAGCACATAGTACAAATATTTGTTTAAGGAAGAAATAGTCATGGGTCCACAGACATATGTATGTATCAAGTCCAATATCCCCTTGGATCTACTATCACTGCTCCACAAGGACCCATTGACATTCTTGCCAAGAGCACAATCTCTGCAAACGCCATTATTTGAACATGTATCTATCAAATCCCTGTTACCATCTTCCCTAGAGTGAGAATGGATATGTAATGTAAATGAGAAAGTCTCCTATGATATAGCTCGCTCAAGCTGGCAATATCATGTAACGGGGTCTAGATTGGTCGAACAGTTAATCTGTACAAACTTTTTCCTCAAACACCAATCACCCGGGAAGAATCCACGTGTGATTTCTTGTGCCATGCAAGAACTTTTCCTTCGGAGAAGGTAACCTTGTAGCCTTTATCCTCTAAGGAATAAATAGAGACAAGGTTCCTCTTCATCCCACGTACATATATTACCTTACTCAATTGAAGTGGTATGTAAGAATCTAGTTGGAAGGTAGAAGTTCCAACTCCTTTCACAGTATATCTGGCATTATCACCAAGTACAACATGTAGATTAGACTATTTCTCAACAAGGTATGTAAGATGTTATTTGTATCCAGTCATGTGCCTGGAGGCACCACTGTTTGTAGGAACCATACCTAAGAGTGTCGGTATGAAAAAGAATGCTTCATCTTTTGTGTCTTCATCTCTCTGATGTGGTTCTAGATCAACATCTACAGTGGATGCATGTTTTCTTCCTTTCTTCCTGGTAGGACAATTTCTTGCAATGTGTCCATACTTGTCACATCTGAAACACTGAATCTTTGAATTGTCTTTTCTATGTTCATGAACTGAAGATGATGAAGTTTTCTTGTCTTTGAATGCTTTGTTGAAATTTCTTCTATTCCTTCTGCCTCTCTTTGCATGAGAACAAAGATCTTGATTGTCATCATGATGGGAGTCTTGCACTCCTTTGGCTATAAGTCTGGTTTCCTCCTGGGTGCAGTCTATCCATAGATGATAAAACTCAGGTAGTTCTTCTCTTCCACTGATACTTTGAAGAAATGGTTCCCAATGTCTTGGAAGAGCATTGAGAGTAGTCATGACAAGTTCTTTGTCTGTTATGGTTTCTCTAATGGCACCTAGTTGATATTTGATCTATGAGATCCTCATGAAGAAGGTGGCAATGGTGTCATCTTTCATCATCTTGATAGTTTGAAGCTGATGCTTCAATGTAAGAGATTTGTTTGTGTTGTTTCTCTCGAACATCTTCTTCAATTCATCATACATCTCATAAGTTTTCTTCAAGGTAGCAATACAAGGTAGTAGATGATCTCTCACTGAATAGATGATTATCTTCCTTGCTTTGACATCGTCTGCCTTCCAATCAACCTTCTCTTCATTGGTTGTTTTTTCTGGTAGAGTTTTTTCTATCAAACTCAATAGGTAATCCTCTTCTAGAGTGATTTGTAGTCTTGATTTCCATGAGCTAAAGTTTCTTAATCCATCAATCCTATCTTCCACCAAAGTTCGGTTCCTCATGGTTTGCATATTCTTCACAAACCCAAACGACTAGGATAGGAAACCTAACATCTAGACTGGGTTAGAAAACCTAGGTTTCGTTGGACTTATGATTGCCAACAATAATCCTTTAGAAATTCAAAAGAACCTTGGTGAGCTGCAAAAATCCTTCAATGAACTGCAAAAACCCTAGAGGCCAAAATTCTACAGAAAGCCTAGAAACCCTCGAGGCCAAAAATCAAAATTTCTCTGATTTGCAATATGAGAGTTGCAGGAGGTGCATTGAAGGAGGTCATACACACATATGAAAAAATTAGGCCCAATGTTCAAGTGGAAGGCGTTGAAACTAGATTGACTATGGATGTGGTCATTTTTGCAATTGCAACTAGAAGGTGATGGCTGGCTCTTCAATGGCTTATGCAATGGCTCTTCAGGAACTCTTCTCTGAAACCATGTTGAATTTTAATGCTTAGCTCATGCACAAGTATTTTGTTTCAATTTAGCATGTACTTGAACCATAAACAATGTAACAATACCATATACAATAGCTGCAGTAACCAATATCATAAGAAGAATAACCATGCACAAGAATATTGTTGACGATAAAAATCGCAACGAGGATTTCACCCGCAAAGTATTGTTAAAGACTATTATTTATAAGCTAATGATATATATAATACTAGTAGGTGGAACCCCCTTGTAGATTGGAGGATCAGATCAGGTTCTTATTAAATATTCATGCTCCTATTCGACACTGCTTATAGGGTTCTACATGATTGGTGATGAAATCTTGGTTTTATTTGGGACATAATGGCAAATGGATAATGCATGCTATGTGTGGGTTTTGTTACTCTAAGATCTAAATTTTATGAATGAATGGCTTATATTCACGGTTATGGAATTTCTATTTAAGCCATGAATCGTCACATGTTGTACCTGCACAATACACATGTTAGTTACAACAAGAAATAAGAGCAATAGAAAAGAGACCTATGAAAAAATCTGAGAAGAGACTAAACTATGCTATACTATGCTACATTATATGCATTTGAAATTTAAAAGGGTTGTTGTTAGTCCTAAGTAGCAATGTTAATGGATGTTAGTGGCTATACGATGTTATTGATTTATATGAAGGCGCATTTGATATACATTATAGTTTTTTTTTGGATTAGTGGCTAGTATGGATCGGTTGGTGCACTTGGCAAGTAATGGATGTTAGTTTCGATGCATGGATTAATTGATGGTTGGATGGCGTGTACTAAGTAATTGAATGAGTAGAGGATGGAAGCGACATGCATTTATTGCATGTCTGTCCATACCTCTCCCACTGGTCGTCACCCTAGCTTGGCTATTGTTCAATTGTTTTCGCTGTGGTTAGGCTCCGATATTCAAGTGAGGAAGGAACTGCTCGGCCAAGCTCACATTTTTAAGGCTTTTTGGTTTTAGGTATGTCCTTTTCACCATCCATGAACTCGCTATGGTTATGAAATAGATATTGGCTCAGTGATGTATTGGTCTATGCTTTTCTTGAGACTCGAAACTATGTAAACTCGTGATATTTCTCTGGAATGGTTGGCTGTATGTCATTCATTGTAAATGGAAAAATTGGATAGTTGAAGTCATGATTTCATTGATGATTCTGTGTGGTGGAATCCATGAAGGCTCTCTATTGTCTTATGGGTTTTGGTTGGAGGGTTTCATTCTGTTCAGACTTGTTGGTCGTCTCCACACAGTTTGTGTAAACATACCCAGTCGTATTTAGTGTTATGGGGTTGTTGTGCTTGATTTTGAACCACCTTGGGTCACTGCATATCGTTTTCACCTGGTTGTGGGCTCGTTTATGTTATTGGTGTCTGCTCAGTTGGTTATGATGGCTATTATTCCAAGAGGCTTGCTTTAGGGTTGGTTATTGTTTCATGCCTCTGTTTTTATATCAACATTATTCGGTTGATTGGGAAAACCACGAGGGTTATTCCCTACGTGTTCTCGGTGTTATTACGAGCTAGTAAGAAGCCTTTGCTCCGTTCATAGTCTCTCTTACCTGGTGTGAACTGGGACCCTTCCTTGCAAGCTAATGGTTATGTGGCTTGTGTGTCTACCATGTTGTCTCGAAGGGTTCTCACATGTTGTTGGTGTGGTCGACTCCAGTCTCCCTGTGTTGGTTCCATCGATCGAACCATTGATTACTTAAAGCTCACCCTTGATTATTCAAAGCCCGATTTTGATAAATGAACCAGTTATTTCTGGTCGGGTATATTGTTGACTGTTATGAGTTGGTGGAGTAGCGTTGACAGTGGTTGTTTATTGGCTCATCTCTTTTAATAGCATTGACAGTGGGTTTTATTGTTCGAATATTGTTGTTTCATTATTAGCTCGGCAAGGTTAATTATTTGATTTAAGAATTGGAATTGGACATACAGTCGTTGCCTCCTTGTTTTGGATGGATAACTCAACATTATTTTATAGTTTGATCAAGTCACAACGATGCTTCTTTCATTCTACGTTGGTCTGTCTGTTTCCTACAACATGGTATAAGTTGAATGATGGTTGTTTTTACTGTGTGTTTAAATTGCCCAATCGAGATCATTGCAATTGAAAGGATTGATAGTGGTGACATGGTTGTTTGTTGTCTATGTTTACGGATATAGTGCATCATATCGTTTGATTGCACCATCAGATGATGGGCATGGGTTTTATAAAAATATGGTTTCATTGCAATTTAATTGTTAAATTGATTAAAGGAATGGAATCGAGCATGATTTTAAAAGAACTTATGTATGTGTTTGATATGAGGAAACAATTCATGGACAGTGGTTGATGTTTTGATGTTGAACAAAGTGGAAACATGTGATTGTGTGTTCATTTGGAATTTGTTTTAAATATTAAATGGGACAAATGAGAGGAAAAAAAATTCTTATACATGTTGTTTTGGAAGGCATATTATTTTGAGTATGATGACACTATGTTAAAGATTTAAATGTGAATAGTGAACAAGTTTAACAAAGAGAAATGGTTAAATGATACGCAGTAATTATTTGGTTAGTGTTGGATCGTTTGCATTAAATATAGAATTGTTTTATGGATTATTTAATTGATTTTATGAACAGTATCTGCTCTCTTTCCCTATCATTATTTCACTTTTCGCTAATTACAATCTCCCCTCCTTCCCATATTCATTATCCACTCCCTGTTTCTAAAATTTAATTACAATTAAAAGAAACTATGTATTGTGACAGTTTAAGATCGCACGGATGGATTATAGTGATATATTCTTCGTTTTACATTACAGTTGATTGGGTTTTCTATGAGCAATAACCATGATATTTCCCCCCTCATTTTAACATTTTTTCGCTCAAAACAACCCCTCGCATATCCTAGAACCTTTGTTCACCCCCTGCTCATTGACAATGATTAAACAACTTGTATGGATTGGATTGCATGAATCTGATATGTTGTTGAGCCAAAATTTATTTCATATTTTAAAAGGATTTTTCATGTATGGATGTTAAAGAAA
>JASDQU010240557.1:55210-71394 GCA_032191745.1 Picea mariana | reverse complement strand
TTAGGCTTGTAGAGTGAGAGTATGTGTAAGAGGTTACCCCATCAGCAAGTGAGCTTGTTGCTATGAACTTTTCTTGTTACAGCTATAAGTCCCTGGAGTTCCCAGCAAAAGCGATTCCTAGCCAAACTATGTTGGATCCCTGGAGGGAAGTGGGAAGGCCTGAGGGATTCCATGTAGAGAAGGGGGATCCAATTCTTTGGTTTTTGTAGGTTGAGGAGGAAGAGGGCTAGTAGATTGGGTAGCTGCATGAAAATTAGCTTGTTGTGGGTTATTTTGGATTCTGAGTGTACAATAGAGACACCCTTTTCTTGTGGATTTGTAGCCCCTACTTAGGGGTGATTTGTTGTTTTTATTTGGAGCAAAAATTCTATTGTTGGGTGGAATGTTTGTCCTCTGTGGCGAGTTGCACAATTACTGATAAAAAATAATCATTTTTATCTCTATTTCATTGTTTTAAATTATGGGTTTTATTTGTTATGTGTATACTCTATGTTTTTAAGGAGTTATAGATTGTTGTATGAATATTAATTGAGCTAAAATCATGTTTAAAAATTTTGTTAGATGAATGTTAAATACTTGATGCATTGCATTTAATTTAATGGTATCATAAAAAAAAATGGGTTTAGTAGTCGGGGCACAACAAAGTGGTATCAAAGCATTTGGTTCAACATCAGACCTATATGGGCCAAAGACCATAGTGAATTTGGAAAAATTATTGTTTTATATTTTTTAACTATGAAGGATTTAGGGAAATTTGTGAAACCAAAGTGAAATTCCCAAATTTCTAAGCAAATTCAAGTTGAATTTGCACTTAGAATGGTTGAGGAGATGATCAATGGCATCGATATGCAATTTGTAGAGTTAAATTTTGCATGGAAGTTCGAATTTTGTATTTCCATGGTGATTGAGGAGTTAGTAAAATCAATGTCTTATATTGCATTGGACTTGGCGATCAACAACCAATATTTATTTTGGATTGATTAAAATTTTCAATTTCACCGAAGAAAATTTCAGAAAAATTATGAAATTTTTGAAAATTATAATTTTTCAGGATTTTCTAAAATTTTTGTACAAATGATGACATGGACCATACCCATGACGTGGATTGACAGGGTCCACATTGACAGTTCCATGGTGGCAGAAGGAATGGATCATGGCATAGAGTTTGATGAATCAATAGTCAAATTGCACTTGATTTTAAGATCGATGGCCCAAATTCATCCTAGATTTGGTCAAAAAATTCTAATTTTTTAGAGTTTGAAAAAAATCTATGAAGTAGTGACTTTTTCATAGATCACCAATGAAGGAAATTGTCGATTTCCAATGGATTTTTCGGAGTTCGACGAAATTCTATGAAGTAGTGAAATTTTCGTAGATTATCGATGAAGAAAATTGTCAATTGTCGATGGATTTTTCAGAGTTCAATGTAATTCTATGAAGTAGTGACATTTTTGTAGATTGTCAATGGCGTTTTCAGAGTTTGGTGAAATTATATGAAGTAGGGACATTTTCTTAGATCGTCAATGAAGGAAATCGTCAATCATTGATTGATTTTTGGAGTTCGACGAAATTCTAAGAAGTAGTGACATTTTCGTACCTCGTCGATGAAGAAATTCACCGATCTCCGATGGAATTTTCAGAGTTTGGAGAAATTCTATGAAATAGGGACATTTTTGTAGATCACAGACGAAGGAAATCGCCGATCACTAATGGATTTTTTAGATTTCAATGAAATTCTATGAAGTAGTGACATTTTTGTAGATCACTAATGAAGAAATTTGTCGATCTCTGATGGAATTTTTAGAGTTTGGTGAAATTCTATGAAATAGTAACTTTTTCATAGAATGTTGATGAAGTAAATTGTCGATTGTTGATAAAAAGAAAATCGTCAATTTTCGGTAAAAAGAAAACCATCGATCATTGATATGAAGAAAATCGTCGATTGTTGATGTAAAGAAAATAGTTGTTCATCGATGCAAAGATAATTGTTGATCATTGATGCAAGGGAAATCAACAACAACCAATAGAGAGATTTTTAGTTGATTGTCAATAGAAGGTCTTTGCCCGACTATTGATGAAAGGGTTTTAGAGATCACTGATAAAGGAAAGAAGAAGAGAACAAAGAAGAGGAAGATAAAGAGGAGAAGAGAAGAAGGAAAGGGAGAAGAGAAGAAGAGAATGAAAGAAGAGGAAAAGAGGAGAAAGGGAAGAAGAAAAATATAAAAGATTACAAAAAAATATTATGGAGCCAAAAACTATTTTTGGCCATAAGAGGAGAATTTCAACTCTAAATAATGTGAAATTTAAGGGGTATTTCTGTAGTGACAAGGGAGACAAGTGTGCAGTGAAGGCCACTGGCTAATTCTTCTTCAAATTTTCAAAAAATGCAAGATATTGGTTTTTGATGATTTGGGTCATGCTTAATAACTAGGGCTTAGATAAAGATGAAAATTTAATAGGGAGTCCAAAAAGAAGGCATGAAGATACCCAATTGGGATTCTTCCAAAATTCTAAAGGGTTTGGAATGAAGATGCTGAAACAAGGCAAATTCCACTATTCCCAGACACTTTTTAGGGGATTTTGAAATCTTTAGGAGAGGAAAAGTGTTA
The DNA here is from genome assembly GCA_032191745.1 of Picea mariana. NCBI lineage: Eukaryota > Viridiplantae > Streptophyta > Pinopsida > Pinales > Pinaceae > Picea > Picea mariana. The sequence continues at coordinate 68,785 of JASDQU010240557.1, read as the reverse complement.
AGTACCAAAGACTTGAAAATAGAAACACCAGAATATATCCAAAGAACAATATAGAAAAACCACACTTTATTATTATTAAAACCATTAGGGTAGGGTAACACCATACAATGGATCTTGTTATGGAATGGATCTTCTTTTGTTCACTTGCCTTTTCAAGGGGGAAACCTCCTAATGATTCACCGCTCTAAATACAATAATTTTCTTCATACCCTATTATATTGATTGAACCCCTTTACATAGTGCTACCAACCCCCTGAGAAAATTCTAGAGGAGGAACCTTCTATAAGTAGAAACTTCTAGTAAGTTCTCTTATATTTATTATATTTAACTACCATAGTGTGCCTTATTTAATAATATAGTAGGCCTAGTCCACCTTACATTGAATGGTCTCCATGATTATCACTATAGGCCCTCTGCCCCCCCACACTACCTCTCTAGCTACCTAACATTTCATCTCCCTTATGAAAGCGTTTTCCTCAACGCTTGTTATGAGGGTGTACAACCATATACCAGGGTCCCATGGATAAGTGTGGACCATAGTGTTGAAGTAGACTGGAGAACCAGGGTCTCGTGTACAAATGTGAGCCACCATGATGAAGTAGTCCAACTGCCACTATGAACCTGGGTCCCATGTCCAAGTGCTCATGTGAACTTTATTTTGAATATATCGGAACCCGATAACCTGTAAATATGTTGAACCTACAAAGAATAGATCTAGCTAGAAAATACCACACTTTATTTGTAGAGAGAAATTGAGAAAGAAGAAGCAAGAGAGAAAGAATGGAAGAATTCTCATTAACCGTAATGAATAATGAATAATTTACATATGATGTACTATGTATAACTCAATAAATGTGCACTGGAGGAGAACCAATGGGCCATAGTGGTGGTCTAGAGTGATCTGGACACACACCAATAGTTACGGGAGTGAACTGCCACCTAGTCTAGTCTCTCAAGCAGTTACGGGAGTGAACTTCCACCTAGTTCAGTTAACTAGTCAACCATTCTTCAGTTAACTGACTGAAACAGAGTGTAGTGAGGAGTAGATCGAGGAATAAAGGGTAATGCACCAGTCTGGTGATGAAACCAAGGCTGATGCACATTATCATGGTGATGATCCCAATGTTTCATGGTGACAAAACCAATGCAGCATCTAGATTCAACTCAACTAGTCAAACTGAAGTGTCAATTGAAGAGAATATTATTGAGGTGGAATATTCTCCCCTAAAATTTAGGAGACTGAATAATGACTAATAAACATAGGAAAAACATTAGGAACTTAGGAAAAATAAATCCTAGGTGTGTGTGCAGTAACTCCAACACCCCCCCCCCTGAACATCACTATGGTGAAAATAAAGAATGGGTCCCAACAACGAGGCCATGTTAGGTACCCAAATACAAAAGATACACTAAAATAAAGGGAGGAAAGAGGGAAAACGTCATGGGAAAACCCCCCCCTCAAGGTACAATGTATGTAAAAAGAAGAACTGACAGTTGTTAGGCAATTGTGTCCTTCACTCCAAGATGACTTCGCAAAGAGTGGAACTTCTGCTCAGTGAAGGTCTTGGTGAAGATGTCTGTCATCTATTCTGTTGAAGGAAAGAAATGTAGGTCGATGATCCCCTCGTGTACTAAGTCTCAGATGTAGTTCATGTGGATCTCAATGTGCTTCATCCACTACCTATGAACTGGATCTCTGCGGAACTTCAGAGTGCTCTGGTTGTCACACCAGATGACGATCGGCCGATTAAACTGAATTCCCAACTCAGTGAGAAAATGTTGTAGCCACATATCCTGAATGGTTATTTTAACTACCCCTTTGTACTCTGCCTCGGCTAAAGAAAGAGAAATAGCAGCCTGCTTCTTTCTCGGCCAACAAATATGCCCAGAACCAAGACTGAGTGAGTAACTAGATGTGGACATGTGATCAATGTTATCGCCAGCCCAGTTAGAATCAGTAAACCCGATGAGATATAATGTAGAGTCTTTTTCATAATGAATCCCAACGGTGATAGTTCCCTGTACGTATCAAAGGATACGCTTTTCAGCCTTCTAATGTAGCTCATGCAACTCCTGCATGAACTTGGAAACTACTCCAACTACATAGGAGAGGTCTGGTCCGGAGTGTGTGAGATACAACAAGATCCCCACTAGTTGTTTGTACAGTGTGTTGTCAACTAGTGGAGTGTCCTTGCCATCCTCAAGTTTGACTTTTGATAGGAAAGGAGTCGAAGCAAACTTGCAGTCTGTCATGTGAAATCTCTCAAGGAGATCTCGTGCATACTTGGCCTGAGAGAGTTTGATTCCTGATGCATCCTGACTAATATTGATTCCAAGGAAGAAGTGTAGCGGACCCATGTTCGTCATCAAAAACATGTCATGTATAATTCTCTTGACTGCAACAATCATTGAATTCGAGCAACCGGTGATCAACAAATCATCAACATACAGAACTAAGAGTAGAGGTGAATCAGTCGTCCTGAGCATGTATAAATTTGGGTCTGATTTACAACGTACAAAGTTATGTGATATCATGTAGGATTCCATATTGTCATACCATTCCCTTGGAGCTTGCTTGAGGCCATAAATAGATTTCTTCAGTTGACAGACCAAAGACGAATCATGCATAAATCCCTGGGGTTGCTCCATATAGATCTCCTCAGAGAGATCACCATGAATAAATGCATTCTTCACCTCTATCTGATGGACTTCCCATCCCTTGGCCACTGCAATGGAAAGTTCCAAATGTATGGAATCCATCTTCACTACTGGAGTGAAGGTATCATCATAGTCAATTCCATGCACCTTCTGAAAGCCTTTGGCAACAAGCCTGGATTTGTATCTGCTAATCTTTCCATTCTTTGCGCTCTTATCCTTATAGATCCATCTGCATATGAAAAATTTCCTTCCAAAAGGAAGGGGAACCAGATCCCAAGTCTGGTTCTCGAGGAGGGAGTTGTACTCCTTCTGCATGGTGGATTCCCAAAAGGGATTTCCAGCAGCCTTGCCATAATACTGTGGTTCTGAAGACTGAACCAAAAAAATATGCCTGGAGGGAAATGGTTCAGTGGAAGTGTTTTCAATAAGAGTCTCCTCGAAATCAGATCCAGTCCTCCTACTATCGGCTGGATCACCAACAAGATCCCCTGCATCCTGAAGAGTAGTATGTGCCCACTTGGGCCTCTGCTCTAGCTCTACATATACATCTGGATGCTATGAATATGCATCTAGTTGTACTGACTATGTATCTAGATCATCTAAGTCCTATGAATCAGAACTCTCATCTAAAGAAGAGTCATCATGTGCATGCTCATCATCTCGGACAAGTGGAAGACTGAAGGTGTTTTCATGCGGCTGTTGAGGTACATGCAAGACACTTTCCTCAAATTGCACAGTTCTCTCAATGATGATCCATTATGAGGAAAGATCAATAAGTTTGTATCCCTTCACACCGTAGAGGTATCCAACAAAAATACACTTAGTGCTCTTTAGATCAAGTGACTTCCTCTTTTCAGAGGGAATCTGGGTCCATGCACGTGAACCGAAAATATGAAAGTGGGTCACTTCCAGTTTGAGGTCGCTCCAAGCCTCATAGGGGATCTTATCCTCAACAGATCTATGGGGAGATCTGTTTTGTATGTATGTTTCACAATTAAGTGCTTTGGACCATAGTCTCTATGGTAGTGACTTTGCATGTAGCATGCAAGATGCCATCTCTTTTAAAGATCCATTTTTCCTCTCAACAACTTCATTTTTCTGCAGAGTAAAGGGAACTGTGTGTTGAAACTTAATCCCTACCTCATGACAAAGATTATGGATCTCATGATTGATATACTCTTCCCTGTTATTAGTTCAGAGGAATTTGATTTTCTTTCCTGACTGTGTCTCAACCAGGGTTTTGAAATCTTTGAGATGTTGAAAGACCTCGTATTTTTTCCTGAGAAAGTAAATCCATGTGAAACATGAGAAGTCATGAACAAAAATAAGAACAAACCTCACTTTGTTGATAGATGGATTCGTAAAAGGACCCATGAGGTCACTATGGATCATATCTAAAGGAGAGGAAGCTCTTTGAGTCTTTCCTTTGTCGAATTTCTCTTGAGGGTGTTTCCAAGAACACATCCCTCATAGACTCCTTTGGAGAAATGGATGTCTTGTAGACAATCAACCAATATTTGATTTCTAAGTTGTTGCATATTTCTAAAATTTAAATTTCCAAACCTTTCGTGCCATATTCTACTACTTTCATCAACATGGGTAAGCAGTAAAGCAGAATCTGGTTCAATAAATTCAGAAAATGTATACAATCTAGATTGATGATTTACATCACCGGTAGAAACCGTAGAATTGGTTTGCATGTCATATATGTCCATTGCATTTGGTGTGAATATGACTTTCTTTCTAGTGTCAGAATTCATCATCTGATACACGGAGAGAAGATTGACAGAAAGTTTGGGAACGTGCAACACATTCGCGAAGCTTCTGTTGGTGAGTTCAATCCTTCCTTTGTCGATGACCTCGACTAGAGATTTGTCCCCCATTAGAATAGGAGGACCTTTGCATGTATCCAATGAAGAATAGACTACTTTTGTGGCAGTCATGTGATGTGATGCTCCTGAATCTATGATCCAAGCATCGGAAGAGGAGTTTATGGCAATCAAGGCATGGCTAGAATTTCCTTTCTTGGGATTCTAATCTTCTAGCTTCTTCTTCTTGTCACCCTCAGGGATGCAATATCCAAGGTTGTTTTACTAAAGTATTTGAGTCATTAGATCTATTTGTTTCTGCATGCATGTGGATTCCGGATGGAATCCTTTATGGTAGTACATGCATTTCTCCCCTTTTCTTCCCTTTCCACCTTTGGATCCGGAGGCATCGATGAAGGGTTTTGAGTACCCTTCCTTCTTTATATGTACATGAGATTTCGTTTTGTCTTTATCTTTAGATTTATGATATTGATGGCTTCCATATTTCATAGTAAGTGCATGCACCTTTGGGCCTTTGATTTTGTCCATGTTGATGAGTTTGGTTTGCTCTTGTGTCAGGGATTCGATAAAGTCCTCAAGAGAAGGCATATTCAAGGTCGCTCCAGAGGTGAATTTGACTAAATGGAATGTTGATACGAACAAGGATAATTCAGGACCAAGTTTGGAGAGAATGGTGAGAACTATTTTTTTCTCCTCCTTAGATTTATCAACCCCGCAAGCTTTGAGTTGCGACAGTAAATCCTTGAATTTTGTAAAGAAATATTGGATATTTTCGAAGCTTTTTGGATCCAATGTGAGAAATTATACCTCCAGCATGTGTCCCCTCATCTCATCATGTTTTCCAAAGAGCCCTTCCATGGTGGTCTAGGCTTCATTGGGGGTTATACAGGAATATATGTGAAAAAGGAGATTGGGAGAAATAAGACTGCAAATCGTTCTGAATGCTTCATCCATTCGATTTAGATACTTGGATTTTTCTATGGCTAATGTCGGTTCTATGTCTGTATTGAAGGTTAACCTATACAATCCTCTTGTTCGGAGATGTATGACTATTTTATCCTTCCATGCAAATTAATTGTAAGGTGTAAGAATGAATTCTTTTGGGAAATCCATCTTTCCGATGTCTTCAATATTTTGTACCTGCAAACAAATTTTTTGTAGATTCTGCTTAGCAGTCCTTCGGCTCTGATACCATGTAAATGTGTTGAACTTGCACATAATATATCTAGCTAGAAAATACCACACACATTTGCAGAGATAAATTGAGAAAGAAGAAGCAAGAGAGAAAGAATGGAAGAATTTTCATTAACCGTAATGAATAATGAATAAATTTACACATGATATACTCGGTATAACTCAATAAATTCACACTGGAGGATAACCAATGTGCCATAGTGGTGGTCTAGAGTGATCTGGAAACACACCAATAGTTACGGGAGTGAACTGCCACCTAGCTGAGTTAACTAATCAACCAGTCTCCAGTTAACTGACTGAAACATAGTGTAGTGAGGAGTAGATCAAGGAATCAAGGGCAATGCGCCATTCTGGTGATGAAACCAAGGCTAATGTGCATTAGCATGGTGATGATCCCAATGTTGCATGGTGACAAAACCAATACAGCATCTAGACTCAACTCAACTAGTCAAACTGAAGTGTCAACTGAAGAGAATATTCTCCAGGTGGAATATTCTCCCCTAAACTTTAGGAGACTAAATAATGACTAATAAACATAGGAAAAACCTTAGGACCTTAGGAAAAAGAAATCCTAGGTGTGTGTGTGGGTCCCATGTCCAAGTTCTCATGTGAACTTTATGCTGAAGATATCATAACCCAATAACCAACTTAAAATGATGCTCCAAAGACTGGCACATGTCATGTGGATCCAAATAAGAAGATCTGTCAACATAGTGGGAAAGGGGCGAAGCTGACTCTAGAAGGAACCATACCATTGGATAATATACAAGATGGATGTTGTTAGTCATAACTAGATCCTTCTTGGGCACATTGATGTTCTCTACAGAAGGTGGAGTAGATTCATCAAAGAGAAGCTGGAAGTGGTTGTCACCCCAGAAATGACAACTATCCATATATTAATCATCACAACCGGCCTCAAAATCATACTAATCATATACTTCTTGATTATATTCATCTTTGATGCTCTCCATAAGATATCCCTCCTTTAGGCGAGCCAAGGACCTTTCAATATTGTGATTACTATCTGTGGGGTTGTGTAGACTATCCATGATGCCTTGCAGATGGTTATGCATATTGGCTTGGAGGGACTCAACCTTTCATATAATTTTCATGAGTTGGGAGTGAAAATAGTGAAAATCCATTGGAAACACCACATATAATATACCAAAACAAAGATCTTAAAATTATCTATCCAATGGATTTGATCTAGTAGAAATATGAGCACCTAGTGAGAAGTTATGAGTTATGCAGTCCTGTCCCCATCACCAAGACCCTAAAAAATGACTGATTTTAAATCAACAATATCTTCACTTTTGGAGCTCCGATTTGGATGATTTTGTTTTTTTGAAATCAACTATTTTTGAAAGAGGAACTCATATCTGTAATTTGTTTTGGAAATTTCAGCCCCAACTGCTACAAAAATTAGAAAAATTGCATGGTCGTCCGTAGAAAAACCCTGAAAATAACAGATTTTAAAATGTCGATAAATTTACTTCCAGTAATCTGTTTTGGATGATTTGTTTTTTTTAAATTGGGTTTTTTTCTGAGAGGAATTCAAATATACAACTAGTTTCTACAAATTTTGCAGAAAAATCTACATAAATAGTCTAGAATGTGGCAACCCTCTTTTGCTTCTTCGATAAAAAAGAAATTTGCAAAAAAATAAAAATGTTTTCCCACAATGAATGCCAAGGAAAATGCTCTAATACCAATTGTTAAGTACCAAAGACCTGAATATAGAAACACTGGAATAGATCCAAAGAACAATATAGAAAAACCACACTTTATTATTATGAAAACCCTTAGGTTAGGGAAACACCATACAATGGATATTATTATGGAAGGATCCTCTCTTGTTCACTTGCCTCTTCAAGAGGGCAACCTCCTAATGAGCTACCACTCCAAATACAATACTTTTGTTCATACCCCATAACATGTTTGAACCCCTTTATATAGTGCTACCAACCCTTTAAGAACATTCTAGAGGAGGAACCTTCTAGAAGTAGAACCTTCTAGTAAGTCCTCTTACATTTATTATATCTAACTATCATAGTGGGCCTTATTTAATTATATAATGGACATATCCCACCTTACATTGAATGATCTCCACTATTATCACTATAGGCTCTCCGAGCCCCCCCATTACCTCTCTAGCTACCTAACAAAAAGATATCCCAGATCATCAATCCAAAAAAAAATATTTAGTCAAAATTTTATCTACTCATGAATCCTGACAATTTTTTCTTGAGGGATTTTTTCTTTTTTTGCTCCGTTTGCGAGATAGCTAGTTTTGACTAAAAATTTTAAGTCTAGAAAAAATGTAAAAGTGCAAAGTCATCAATTGCAGATTTATACAGAATTTGACTGGAGCATTAGATTCTAAATTTGGATATTGTTATGTATTCACAATCATAAATCCTATCTACGCCCGATACAAAAAAAAAAAATTATGATTCCTAACCAAGTTTCTTCTACAGGTGGAAGAAAATGGCTTCCTAGATAATTGCACCACTAAGAATAGGGCACAATTGAGTAAAAATTGCAAAATTAAGAAAGTTATAACTTTTCGCTTAGAATTCAGAATGAGGCATGAGTACAATCATTGGAAAATTGATTCAGAGAGGAATGTGTTTAAAGAATCATAATTTGGACTAGTACATTGAGTTCTTTATAAATTGAGATGAAGAATGACTTGTAACCTAATTAATAAAATGTTTTACAATATGAATAACTCTAACAACAATTGTTGCAGGAACATTTCTTGCAAAATTAGAATTACAAGAAAAAAATACTTGGTTCCTATATGAGGACTAAAGATATGGATGATTCCCAAGGATGTTATAGCCATGAAGATGAGATCTGAGGTTTACACATCAGCATGGGAAATGCAAAGACTAATTCCAATGGATGTAAAAGCAGGGTGGAGTCAATGGAGTTGTTGGAGACTATGAGAACCTTGTAGAAGGAAGCGCAAAGTTATAGAAAAGACAATGAAAGGATGATAAGAACCCGGGAGGAGCTTCTACAGAGTCTAAATATATTATAGAGATAAGTCAATAAAACTTATATCACCAAACAAGAAACTAGTGCAAGGAAAGTAGAAGCATCTAGATCTCATGATAGGAGGGATGATCATAGAGGATCTAGGAAATCAAGGAGTGTTAGTATATATCATTATTCACTAGAACACTTGACCATAAGAGCAAACACACATTCAAATTCAAAGAGAAACTCAATTGTGTCCCCTATTAGAAATCATAGGAGAAGGTCTGAGTCAGATATTTTTCAAGGAGAGATCAAGAATCTCAAGCCACAGTCATTTGATAGAGAACATAGGATGGAGGAAGAGGATGAATCATAGTTGTTGGCAATGAGAAAACACTTCCAATTGCACAATTATTCATCAACTATATAAGCCAAAATTGAAATCTACCATCAAGGAAAAAGATCTATGTGGTGGGATCAACTCAAGTAGGTTAAGTACATTGATGAGAAGAGGATCTCATGGAGGAAATTTAAAGATATTTTTCAGAATAAATACTTGTCAGAACAATATTATGACAAGAAGGTACAAGATTTATTTGAACTCAAACTTGGAAGCATGATAATGGATGAGTATGAGGGAAGATTCCTTGAATTGTTGAGGTATGTTGGATTTATAAATGATGGGAAGGTAAAAATCCAAATATTTATGAGTGGGTTACCTTATTTTTACAATGATAAAAATCATTTTGATGAGCCTAAGACCTTGGAAGAAGCCATAATAAAAGCTAATTATCTTTATGAATAGAGAAAAAAAAAAGACTATCTTTTCAAAAGGCTTGGGATGATAAGAAGATACGCAAGATGGATTAGATGAAGAAATGATTCAAGCCACCTTTTGCTAGAAACAAATCTCAAACATGTCAATAAGGGCAACCAACACAAGGTGAGCATAAAATGATAGATCCATTGGGAAAAAGGCCAATGCAACATCCCAAGAATGAGGATTGTGCATAACATTCAGGAAGTTGATATAGTGGATAACGTGGGTAGGAGCATGCCAATGATTTATGTAGCCTTGGACAATATACAAGTAGACTACCAATCCCATATGATTGAGGTAGAAGGTAAGATTGATAATTAGCTCATAGCTATTTTGATTTATTCTGGAGCTAGTCATAGCTAGATAAATCCAAAAATAGTTGAAGGTTTAAATTGAAGAGATGTAAGCATGAAAAATTGTGGTTGGTTCAGCTAGCCACTGGAACCAAGAGGAAAATCAATGAACTTGTCAATTATTTCCCAATAATAATGAATGGAGTTGGCATTAAGACAGATTTGAACATCGTACCACTTGGGTCATATGATTTCTAAATTGGTATGCATTGGTTAGATAAGCATCATGTTATCCTAGATTGTTACAACACAACTTTCATATGATTTGATGAGGAAGGGAATTCAAGGATGGTGCAAGGTATTCCAAGACCTATATTCGTCAGGGAGATTTCAACATTGCAGATAAACTGAATTTTTAGGAAGGGGTGCCAAGTATATGCAACCCATATGAAAGAGATAACAAAGGATAAGGAGCCAAGTCTTGAAGACTATCCAATTTTGAAAGAATATGAAGATGTAATTGGAGAATTTTCAGGATTTCCACCAAGGAGAGATATTGATTTATCTATTGATTTAATTCCTAGATCTTCCCCAATGTCCAAAATTCTTTACAAAATGAGCACACGGGAGATGAAAGAGTTGTAGATGTAGTTGGAAGAATTGTTGAAGAAGGGGTACATATAACCAAGTGTCTCAATTTAGGGTGCCCCAATGGTTTTTTTGAAGAAAAAGGATGGAACTCTGAGGTTGTGTATTAACTTCAGACAACTTGATAAGGTTATAGTAAAGGACATATATCCTCTACTATGGATCGATGATATTTTTGAGAAACTGAAAGGAGCAAGGACATTTTCCAATATTGACTTGATGTTAGGTTACCATCATGTGAGAATCAGTAAAGAAGACACCAACAAGAAAACATTCAGAATGAGGTATGTCCATTTGAGTTTGTGGTGGTGACATTTGGCCTAACAAATGCACCAACTACTTTTATGTGTCTAATGAATGGAGTATTTATAGATTACCTAGACAAATTTATCATTGTCTTCTTGGATGATATTCTTATATACTCCAAAATAGAGGAGGAGCGTGAGAATCATTCAAGGATGGTGCTACAGGTGTTGATAGAGCACCAATTGTATTCCAAGTTAAGAAAGTGCACTTTCTATCAAAGGAAAATCCATTATTTGGGCCACATTGTCTCAGAGGAGGACATAGAGGTGGACATTGAGAATATTGAAGCAATCAAAAGTTGGCCAATGCCAAATAATGTTTTAGAAGTGAGATCCTTTATGGCATTAGTTGGATATTATAGGAGATTCAATGAAGGTTTCTCCAAGTTCATGCATCCAATCACTTCACTACAAAAGAAGGGAAAAAAGTTTGAATGGACTGTCAAATGTGAAGAGAGTTTCCAACATTTAAAGGAATTGTTGACCAGTGCACCTATTCTAATGGTTGCATATATAAATGAATATTTTGTTGTATGCATAAATGCATGTAAGGAAGGGCTTAGTGGAGTCCTTACACAAAATGGGAATGTCATATGTTATGAGTCAATGAAGCTTAAGGAGCATGGAAGAATTTATGTTAACCATGACTTAGATTTGGTGGACAAAGTTCATGCCTTAAAAATATGGAGTCTTTACCTCATGGGAAGAAAATTGAGTTGAAGACATATCATAGCGGTCTGAAACACTTGTTTGAGAAACCAACACTGAATTCCAAATAGACTAGATGGTTGGATTTTTCGAATGAATACAACTTCAACATTAATCACATCAAGGGAAAAGGGAATAAAGTGGCTAATGTACTCAACAGAAGGTTGCATGAAATGCATGCTACAGCCATCAACATATATTGTTTAGATTTAAAGAGTAGAATTTTGGAAGTTGTAGCACCATATCAACATTCTGCACAAGTTACAAAAGGTTTACAACATGAAACTGTATCGTTGAAGTTTAGATATTATAGGTTGGAAGAGGATGGAATCCTCTTGTTCAAAGACAAGGTTTATGCTCCTAACACTTAGGAATTGAGAAACATAGTGCTAAAAGAAAATGCACAATATACCATATGTTGTTCATCCAGGATACTAGAAGACAATTACAATAGTAAGAAGCCATTATTTTTGGCCTGAAATGAAGAAATATGTGGCTAATTACATAGCCAAGTGCATGGAATGTCAGAAAGTGAAGACTGAACACAGGAATCCAACATGATTGTTACATCCATTGCTCATTCCTGAATGGAAATGGGAGGTAGTTACAATATATTTTATCACCAAGTTTCCATGAACAATAAGGAAACATGATTCCATGATGGTAATGGTGGATAGGATTACAAAGTCTACACATTTTATACCAGTGAAAATGACTCACATGGAAGCCAATGTTGCAGAGATCTATATGAAAGAAATTTCTATGCTACATGGTGTGCCTAAGGAAATAGTGTCAAATAGAGATCCCAAGTTCACTTCCAAATTTTGGAAGGGTTTGTTTAAGAGATTTGTGACTAATTTGAATTTCAGTGCAAAATATCATCCAGAGTCACGTGGTAAAATGGATAGTAGTAACTAGATAATTGAAGTTATGTTAAGAATGTGTGTAATGGATAGGCCTTCCAAGTGAAAAGATTATCTTCATTTGGTTGAATTTGCTTGTAATAATGGGTATCGAGCATCATTGAAGATGACCTCATTTGAATCCTCGTGTGGAAGGAAATGAAACACGCTAGTGAGATGGGATAACCCACTAGACAGGGCAGTTATTAGGTCATAATTGCTAAAGGAAATGAAAGAGAAGATAGTAAAAATCAAGCATGATTTAAAGGTTGCACAAGATAGGAAAAAGAGTGCATATAAATAAGGACATATAGAGAATTCAAAGTGGGTGAGCATGTGTTTTTAAAAGTAAAGGATAAAAGGAGCTCACTAAGATTGAGAAGTTGCCCAAAGTTGGAAACAAGATATTGTGGGTCGTTTGAAGTTTTAGAGAAGATATGCCCAATTTCATACATGATTGCATTGTTTGCATCCATGAAAAGTCGTAATGTGTTTCATGTGTCTTTATTGAACAAACATGTGCATGATCATAGCCATGTAATTGATTGGATTTTGATCTAGGTGGAGCATGAAGGGGACTTTTCGATGGAGCTAGTGCGCATCCTGGACCGGAAATTCAAATTTCTCATGAATAAAACCATCAACTTGGTAAATGTCCAATGGACCTACTACAGTCCTAAAGAGACCACATGGGAGCACAAGGAGACCATGCAGGAGGAGTACCTATAATGTTTTACAAAATTTGAAGAAAATTGAATGTGTATTTGTGCAAGACTCCATTTTGAAAGTTAGATTTCTTGTAGTCACATATTTAAGACTGCATGTCTGAACTATGTTGAAACCATGGAAGGGAAGTGGTACATCCTGAGGGACTGTGGTGTAGAGAATGGGGTACTTGTTGGACACACCTACCACACTTAGAGCAGGGGTGAATGAGTGTGGGGCTCTTTTCCCCAAAACTTCCCTCTTGCAAAAAACTCATCAATTAGCATTCAACATTTATTCATTACCCATTGCTGTCATTTATAACCAGTTAGATGTAGGCACATATCAACAACATATATCAGAAATATATCATCAACAAGTCATCATCATAATGGACAAAAAGAACACAAGATCTATGTACAATTTTCTTTTTATTACAGACTACAATCCTTGGGTTTATTAGCAAAAACTGAATAGAGTACAACTCTACAAGAGCACCAGCTCTATATGCAAGACTCAGCTTACACC
>JASDQU010240557.1:44768-55160 GCA_032191745.1 Picea mariana | reverse complement strand
TGCATATTTCTGAGATTCAAATGTCCGAACCTTTCGTGCCATATTCTATTACTTTCATCAACATGGGTAAGCAGTAAAGAAGAATCTAGTTCAATAAATTCAGAAAATGTATACAATCTAGATTGATGATTTACCTCACCGGTAGAAACCCTAGAATTGGTTTGCATGTCATATATGTCCACTGCATTTGGTGTGAATATGAATTTCTTTCCGGTGTCAGAATTCATCATCTGATACACAGAGAGAAGATTAAGAGAAAGTTTGGGAACATGCAACACATTCGCGAAGCTTCCGTTGGTGAGTTCAATCCTTCCTTTATCGATGACCTCGACTAGATATTTGTCCCCCATTAGAATAGGAGGACCTTTACATGCATCCAATGAAGAATAGATTGCTTTTGTGGTAATCATGTGATGTGATGCTCATGAATCTACGATTCAAGCATCGGGAGAGGAGTTGATGGCAATCAAGGCATGGCTAGAATTTACTTTCTTGGGATTCTGATCTTCTGGCTTCTTCTTCTTGGCAATCTTGGGGATGCGATATCCAAGGTTGTTTTACTGAAGTATTTGAGTCATTAGATCTATTTTTTTCTGCATGCATGTGGATTCCGAATGGAATCCTTTATGGTAGTACATGCATTTCTCCCCTTTTCTTCCCTTTCCACCTTTGGATCTGGAGGCATCGGTGAAGGGTTTTGAGTACCCTTCCTTCTTTAGATGTACATGATATTTTCCTTTGTCTTTATCTTTAGATTTATGATATTGATGGCTTCCATCTTGCATAGTAAGTGCATGCACCTTTGGGCCTTTGATTTTGTCCATGTTGATGAGTTTGGTTTGCTCTTGTGTCAGGGATTCGATAAATTCCTCAAGAGAAGGCATCTTCAAGGTCGCTCCAGAGGCGAATTTGACTAAATGGAATGTTGATAGAACAAGGAGAATTCATGACCAAGTTTGGAGAGAATGGTGAGAACTATTTTTTTCTCCTACTTAGATTTATCAACCCCGCAAGCTTTGAGTTGCGACAGTAAATTCTTGAATTTTGTAAAGAAATATCGGATATTGTTAAATCTTTTTGGATCCAATGTGACAAATTCTACCTCCATCATGTGTCCCCTCATCTCATCATGTTTTCCAAAGAGCCCTTCCATGGTGGTCCAAGCTTCATTGGGGGTTTTACAGGAATATATGTGAAAAACGAGATCGGGAGAAATAAGACTACAAATCGTTCTAAATGCTTCATCCATTCGATTTAGATACTTGGATTTTTCTATGGCTAATGTTGATTCTATGTCTGTATTCAAGGTTAACCTATACAATCCTGTTGTTCAGAGATGTATGACTATTTTATCCTTCGATGCAAATTAATTGTAAGTTGTAAGAATGAATTCTTTTGGGAAATCCATCTTTCCAATGTCTTCAATATTTTGTACCTGCAAACAAATTTGGTGTAGATTTTGCTTAGCAGTCCTTCGGCTCTGATACCATGTAAATGTGTTGAACTTGCACATAATATATATAGCTAGAAAGTACCACACACATTTGCATAGATAAATTGAGAAAGAAGAAGCAAGAGAGAAAGAATGGAAGAATTCTCATTAACCGTAATGAATAATGAATAATTTACACATGATATACTCGGTATAACTCAATAAATTCACACTGGAGGATAACCAATGTGCCATAGAGGTGGTCTAGAGTGATCTAGAAACACACCAATAGTTACAGGAGTGAACTGCCACATAGCTAAGTTAACTAGTCAACCAGTCTCCAGTTAACTAATTGAAACAGAGTGTAGTGAGGAGTAGATCAAGGAATCAAGGGTAATGCGCCATTCTGGTGATGAAACCAAGGCTAATGCACATTAGCATGGTGATGATCCCAATGTTTCATGGTGACAAAACCAATGCAGCATCTAGACTCAACTCAACTAGTCAAACTGAAGTGTCAGCTGAAGAGAATATTCTCCAGGTGGAATATTCTCCCCTAAACTTTAGGAGACTGAATAATGACTAATAAACATAGGAAAAACCTTAGGACCTTAGGAAAAAGAAACCCTAGGTGTGTGTGTGGGTCCCATGTCCAAGTTCTCATGTGAACTTTATGTTGGAGATATCATAACCCAATAACCAACTTAAAATGATGCTCCAAAGACTGGCACATGTCATGTGGATCCAAATAAGAAGATCTATCAACATAGTGGGAAAGGGGCGGAACTGACTCTGGAAGGAACCATACCATTGGAGAATATACAGGATGGATGTTGGTAGTCATAACTAGATCCTTCTTGGTCACATTGATGTTCTCTATAGAAGGTGGAGTAGATTCATCAAAGAGAAGATGGAAGTGGTTGTCATCCCAGAAATGACAACTATCCATATATTAATCATCACAACCGGCCTCAAAATCATACTAAGCATATACTTCTTGATTATATTCATCTTTGATGTTCTCCATAATATATCCCTCCTTTAGGCGAGCCAAGGACCTTTCAATATTGTGATAACTATCTGTGGGGTCGTGTAGACCAGCCATGATGCCTTGCAGATGGTTATGCATATTGGCTTGGAGGGATTCAACCTTTCATATAATTTCCATGAGTTGGGAGTGAAAATCCATTGGAAACACCACATATAATATACCAAAACAAAGATCTTAAAATTATCTATCCAATGGATTTGATCTAGTAGAAATATGAGCACCCAGTGAGAATTTATGAGTTATGTAGTCCCGTCCCCGTCACCAAGACCCTAAAAAATGACTGATTTTAAATCAACAATATCTTCACTTTCGGAGCTTCAATTTGGATGATTTTGTCTTTTTGAAATCAACTATTTTTTAAAGAGGAACTCATATCTGTAATTTGTTTTGGAAATTTCAGCCCCAACTGCTACAAAAATTAGAAAAATCGCATGGTCGTCCGCGGAAAAACCCTGAAAATAATAGATTTTAAAATGTCGATAACTTTACTTCCAGTAATCTGTTTCGGATGATTTTTTTTTTTTTAATTGGGTTTTTTTCTGACAAGAATTCAAATATACAACTAGTTTCTACAAATTTTGCAGAAAAATCTACATAAATAGTCTAGAATGTCGCAACCCTCTTTTGCTTCTCTGATAAAAAAGAAATTTGCAAAAAAATAAAAACGTTTTCCCACAATGAATGCCAAGGAAAATGCTCTAATACCAATTGTTAAGTACCAAAGACGTTAATATAGAAACACTGGAATAGATCCAAAGAACAATATAGAAAAACCACGCTTTATTATTATGAAAACCCTTAGGTTAGGGAAAAACCATACAATGGATATTATTATGGAAGGATCATCTCCTGTTCACTTGCCTCTTCGAGAGGGCAACCTCCTAATGAACTACCACTCCAAATACAATACTTTTGTTCATACCCCATAACATGTTTGAACCCCTTTATATAGTGCTACCAACCCTTTAAGAACATTCTAGAGGAGGAACCTTCTAAAAGTAGAACCTTCTAGTAAGTCCTCTTACATTTATTATATCTAACTACCATAGTGGGCCTTATTTAATAATATTATGGACCTATTCCACCTTACATTGAATGATCTCCACTATTATCACTATAGGCCCTCCGAGCCCCCCCATTACCTCTCTAGCTACCTAACAAAAAGATATCCCAGATCATCAATCCAAAAAAAATTATTTAGTCAAAATTTTATCTACTCATGAATCCTGACAATTTTTTCTTGAGGGAATTTTTCCTTTTTTTCTCCGTTTGCGAGATAGCTAGTTTTGACTAAAAATGTTAAGACTAGAAAAAATGTAAAAGTGTAAATTCATCAATTGCAAATTTATATAGAATTTGACTGGAGCATTAGATTATGAATTTGGATATTGTTATGTATTCACAATCATAAATCCTATCTACACCCGATACAAAAAAAAATAATTATGATTCCTAACCAATTTTCTTCTACAGGTGGAAGAAAATGGCTTCCCAGATAATTGCACCCCTAAGAATAGGCCACAATTGAGTAAAAATTGCAAAATTAAGAAAGTTATAACTTTTCGCTTAGAATTCAGAATGAGGCATGAGTACAATCATTGGAAAATTGATTCAGAGAGGAATGTGTTTAAAGAATCATAATTTGGACTAGTACATTGAGTTTTTTATAAATTGAGATGAAGAATGACTTGTAACCTAATTAATAAAATGTTTTACAATATGCATAACTCTAACAACAATTGTTGCAGGCACATTTCTTGCAAAATTAGAAGTACAAGAAAAACATATTTGGTTCCTATATGAGGACTAAAGATATGGATGATTCCCAAGGATGTTACAGCCATGAAGATGAAATCTGAGGTTTACACATCAGCATGGGAAATGCAAAGACTAATTCCAATGGATGTAAAAGAAGGGTGGAGCCGATGGAGTTGTTGGAGACTATGAGAACCTTGTAGAAGGAAGCACAAAGTTATAGAAAAGACAATGAAAGGATGATAAGAGCTCAGGAGGAGCTTCTACAGAGTCTAAATATATTATAGAGATAAGTAAATAAAACTTATATCACCAAACAAGAAACTAGTGCAAGGAAAGTAGAAGCATCTAGATCTCATGATAGGAGGGTTGATCATAGAGGATCTAGGAAATCAAGGAGTGTTAGTATATATCATTATTCACTAGAACACTTGACCATAAGAGCACACACCCATTCAAATTCAGAGAGAAACTCAATTGTGTCCCCTATTATAAATCCTGGGAGAAGGTCTGAATCAGATATTTTTCAAGGAGAGATCAAGAATCTCACCGTCATTTGATAGAGAACATAGGATGGAGGAAGAGGATGAATCTTAGTTGTTGGCAATGAGGAAACACTTCCAATTGCACAATTATTCATCAACTGTATAAGCCAAAATTGCAATCTTCCATCAAGGAAAAACATCTATGTGGTGGGATCAACTCAAGTAGGTTAAGTACATTGATGAGAAGAGGATCTCATGGAGGAAATTCAAAGAGATTTTTTAGAATAAATACTTGTCAGAACAATATTATGACAAGAAGGTGCAAGATTTATTTGAACTCAAACTTGGAAGCATGATAATGTATGAGTATGAGGGAAGATTCCTTGAATTGTTGAGGTATGTTGGCTTTATAAATGATGGGAAGGTAAAAATCCAAATATTTATGAGTGGGTTGCCTTATTTTTACAATGATAAAATTCATTTTGATAAGCCTAGGACCTTGGAAGAAGCCATAATAAAAGCTAATTATCTTTATGAATAGAGAAAAAAAAAGACTATCTTTTCAAAAGGCTTGGGATGATAAGAAGATATGCAAGATGGATTAGATGAAGAAATGATTCAAGCCACCTTTTGCTAGAAACAAATCTCAAACATATCAATAAGGGAAACCAACACAAGGTGAGCATAAAAGGATAGATCCAATGGGAAAAAGGCCAATGAAACATCCCAAGAATGAAGTTTGTGCATAACATTCAGGAAGTTGACATAGTGGATAACGTGGGTAGGAGCATGCCAAGGATTTATGTAGCCTTGGATAATATACAAGTAGACTACCAATCCCATATGATTGAGGTAGAAAGTAAGATTGATAATTAGCTCATAGCTATTTTGATTTACTCTGGAGCTAGTCATAGCTAGATAAATCCAAAAATAGTTGAAGGTTTAAATTGAAGAGATGTAAGCATGAAAATTCGTGGTTGGTTCAGCTAGCCACTAGAACCAAGAGGAAAATCAATGAACTTGTCAATTATTTCCCAATAAGAATGAATGGAGTTGGCATTAAGATAGATTTGAACATCATACCACTTGGGTCATATGATTTCTAAATTGGTATGCATTGGTTAGATAAGCATCATGTTATCCTAGATTGTTACAACACAACTTGCATATGCTTTGATGAGGAAGGGAATTCAAGGATGGTGCAAGGTATTCCAAGACCTATATTCGTCAGGGAGATTTCAACATTGCAGATAAGGTGAATTTGTAGGAAGGGGTGCTAGGTATATGCAACCCATATGGAAGAGATAACAAAGGATAAGGGGCCAAGTCTTGAAGACTATCCAATTTTGAAAGAATATGAAGATGTAATTGGAGAATTTTCAGGATTTCCACCAAGGAGAGATATTGATTTATCTATTGATTTAATTCCTAGATCTTCCCCAATGTCCAAAATTCTTTACAAAATGAGCACACAGGAGATGAAAGAGTTGTAGATGCAGTTGAAAGAATTTTTGAAGAAGGGGTACATATTCCCAAGTGTCTCAATTTAGGGTGCCCCAATGATTTTTATGAAGAAAAAGGATGGAACTCTGAGGTTGTGTATTGACTTCGGACAACTTGATAAGGTTACAGTAAAGAACATATATCGTCTACCATGGATCGATGATATTTTTGAGAAACTGAAAGGAGCAAGGACATTTTCCAATATTGACTTGAGGTTAGGTTACCATCAGGTGAGAATCAGCAAAGAAGACACCAACAAGAAAACATTCAGAATGAGGTATGGCCATTTTGAGTTTGTGGTGGTGACATTTGGCCTAACAAATGCACCAACTACTTTTATGTGTCTAATGAATGGAGTATTTATAGATTACCTAGACAAATTTATCATTGTCTTCTTGGATGATATTCTTATATACTCCAAAACAGAGGAGGAGCGTGAGAATCATTCAAGGATGGTGCTACAGGTGTTGATAGAGCACCAATTGTATTCCAAGTTAAGAAAGTGCACTTTCTATCAAAGGAAAATCCATTATTTGGGCCACATTGTCTCAGAGGAGGGCATAGAGGTGGACATTGAGAATATTGAAGCAATCAAAAGTTTGCCAATGCCAAATAATGTTTTAGAAGTGAGATCCTTTATGGCATTAGTTGGATATTATAGGAGATTCAATGAAGGTTTCTCCAAGTTCATGCATCCAATCACTTCACTACAAAAGAAGGGAAAAATGTTTGAATGGACTGTCAAATGTGAAGAGAGTTTCCAACATTTAAAGGAATTGTTGATCAGTGCACCTATTCTAATGGTTGCATATATAAATGAATATTTTGTTGTATGCATAAATGCATGTAAGGAAGGGCTTAGTGGAGTCCTTACACAAAATGGGAATGTCATATGTTATGAGTCAATGAAGCTTAAGGAGCATGGAAGAATTTATGTTAACCGTGACTTAGATTTGGTGGACAGAGTTCATGCCTTAAAAATATGGAGTCGTTATCTCATGGGAAGAAAAATTGAGTTGAAGACATATCATAGCGGTCTGAAACACTTGTTTTAGCAATCAACACTGAATTCCAGACAGACTAGATGGTTGGATTTTTTGAATGAATACAACTTCAACATTAATCACATCAAGTGAAAAGGGAATAAAGTGGCTAACGTACTCAACAGAAGGTTGCATGAAATGCATGCTACAACCATCAACATATATTGTTTAGATTTAAAGAGTAGAATTTTGGAAGTTGTAGCACCATATCAACATTCTGCACAAGTTACAAAAGGTTTACAACATGAAACTGTATCGTTGAATTTTAGATATTATAGGTTGGAAGAGGATGGAATCCTCTTGTTCAGAGACAAGGTTTATGCTCCTAACACTTAGGAATTGAGAAACATAGTGCTAAAAGAAAATGCACAATATACCATATGTTGGTCATCCAGGATACTAGAAGACAATTGCAGTAGTAAGAAGCCAGTATTTTTGGCCTGAAATGAAGAAATATGTGGCTAATTACATAGCCAAGTGCATGGAATGTTAGAAAGTGAAGACTGAACACAAGAATCCAACATGATTGTTAAACCCATTTCTCATTCCTAAATGGAAATGGGAGGTAGTTACAATATATTTTATCACCAAGTTTCCATGAACAATAAGGAAACATGATTCCATGATGGTAATGGTGGATAGGCTTACAAAATCTACACATTTTATACCAGTGAAAATGACTCACATGGAAGCCAATGTTGCAAAGATCTATATGAAAGAAATATCCATGCTACATGGTGTGCCTAAGGAAATAGTGTCAAATAGAGATCCCAAGTTCACTTCCAAATTTTGGAAGGGGTTGTTTAAGAGATTTGGGACTAATTTGAATTTCAGTGCAACATATCATCCAGAGTCACGTGGGAAAATGGACAGTACTAACTAGATAATTTAAGTTATGTTAAGAATGTGTGTAATGGATAGGCCTTCCAAGTGACAAGACTATCTTCATTTGGTTGAATTTGCTTGTAATAATGGGTATCGAGCATCATTGAAGATGACCTCATTTGAAGCCTCGCGTGGAAGGAAATGAAACACACTAGTCAGATGGGATAACCCAGTAGACAGGGCATTTATTAGGTCATAATTGCTAAAGGAAATGGAAGAGAAGATAGTAAAAATCAAGCATGATTTAAAGGTTGCACAAGATAGGAAAAAGAGTGCATATAAATAAGGACATACAGAGAATTCAAAGTGGGTGAGCATGTGTTTTTAAAAGTAAAGGATAAAAGGAGCTCACTAAGATTGAGAAGTTGCCCAAAGTTGGAAACAAGATATTGTGGGTCGTTTGAAGTTTTAGAGAAGATATGCCCAATTTCATACATGATTGCATTGTTTGCATCCATGAAAAGTCATAATGTGTTTCATGTGTCTTTATTGAACAAACATGTGCATGAGATCATAGCCATGTAATTGATTGGATTTTGATCTAGGTGGAGCATGAAGGGGACTTTTTGATGGAGCTAGTGCACATCCTGG
Source organism: Picea mariana (assembly GCA_032191745.1). Lineage (NCBI taxonomy): Eukaryota > Viridiplantae > Streptophyta > Pinopsida > Pinales > Pinaceae > Picea > Picea mariana. The sequence continues at coordinate 46,415 of JASDQU010240557.1, read as the reverse complement.
ACCGGAAAGTCAAAGTTCTCATGATTAAAACCATCAACTTGGTAAATGTCCAATGGACCTACTACAGTCCTAAAGAGACCACATGGGAGCACAAAAAGACCATGCAAGAGGAGTACCTATAATGTTTTACAAAATTTGAAGAAAATTGAATGTGTATTTGTGCAAGACTCCATTTTGAAAGTTAGATTTCTTGTAGTCACATATTGAAGACTTCATGTCCGAACTATGTTGAAACCATGGAAAGGAAGTGGTACATCCTGAGGGACTATGGTGTAGAGAATGGGGTACTTGTTGGACACACCTACCACACTTAGAGGGGGGGTGAATGAGTGTGGGGCTCTTTTTCCCAAAACTTCTGTCTTGCACAAAACTCATCAATTAGCATTCAACATTTATTCATTACCCATTGTTGTCATTTATAACCAGTTAGATGTAGGCACATATCAGCAACATATATCAACAATATATCATCAACAAGTCATCATCATAATGGACACAAAGAACACAAGATATATGTACAATTTTCTTTTTATTACGGACTACAATCCTTGGGTTTATCACCAACAACTAAATAGAGTACAACTCTACAATAACACTAGCTCTATATGCAAGACTCAGCTTACACCCTTAGCATCAACTGAGATGAGGCAACAATCCTCAACAGATATCAATCTGTCAACAAGTACGCAACCTGTCAATAGTGCAGCCTGCGTGTGAATGCGCTCTGGCTCACTACAGCCCGTGTGTGAACACAGCCAGTGTATAATGCAACAAGCTTCTGCTTCTAAGAAACTAGGGTTTTTATTTTCTTCACATGCTCAGAACTCTTCTGTCTTCCACTGTCCAAACTGACCCACAGCCAGTCACAATACATCCAAGCTCTCCAATAGCTTGCTCATGCTCCACAACAAATCAATATGAATGTTATCTCAATCATGTATAAACAGCAAGTATACCATAGAAATCATGTCACTACTGAATCACAAGAGTGTTGCTCACTCCATCCATCAAATCAACCAAATTGAGACACATCATAGAAGCCATACCAAGAATTCCCTAAGCATTCACAAAATATCAAACAATAGCATCTATCAAGACAATAATGTAACCATACCAGTGTCTTAGTGATAGATATGAGACCATAGAATGCAGATCTGTAACCTACCTCATCATCTAAGAGCTTGGCACCAGCTCAAACACAAATCTCCATGAGGTTATTCAATCCATGCTCCCTATACACAGTCAGCCCGCATGTACACTCACCCTATACACAGCCAGCCCATGTGTACACGCACCCTATACACAGACAGCCTACGTGGGCATCAGAAAATAGGGTTTTTTGTGACTCCGAGACTTTTGCCATCAAGATCTCTGACATTGACGAAACTTTGATGCGTCCATGAGATCCTCCTCTCGCTCTCTTCCTTAGAATATATTTTCAATCATGCTCAAGAGATCCACACCAATAAGATTCTCTCACAAGAATCTCTCCATCAATACTCCAAAAGATATTACCAAGAAGCTCTCCATTGATCCACAAAAAGGATTCTTACCAAATGTGCATTTTACAAGAGTTCCTAGCTTCTTATTTATACTTTCATCTTCTAGGTCACTTAACCCAATTTTTAGGTTACTTAACCCATTTCT
>JASDQU010240557.1:25173-38587 GCA_032191745.1 Picea mariana | reverse complement strand
TTTCCATCTCCATAACATCATCATGATGACCGAAATTGTGGATAACACCTTTGACCATTTGTATCTTTAGGGGTTTGATTGTGCAAGGGTTGTGGATATATGCTATTGTGTCTTTCACCATTTGTATCTTTAGGGGTTTGATTGTGCAAGGGTTGTGGATATATGCTATTGTGTCTTTCACCATTTGTATATCTATAAATGAGTCTCAGGTAAAATGTTGAACTCCCTTGTGGTATCTTTGTAACATTCTTAATATTAATAAGTTAAGGCATCTTTGTAACAATCTTCATATTAATAATTTTTATGTTATGGTCTCTTTACTTGAATAAAGGTTATTTTTCTTTGTATTGTTTTGGATAACTAAGTATTGATGAATATTGACTATGTATTAAAATATTATTAAGATTCTTTAGTGCTATAATAATTGGGCATGTGTCTATTATTAGCGAACTTAGTTACATTCTACTTAGTTGCATTTAACGAGTTGTAGCTTGAAACATAATAGACATAGTTATGGGCAACAACAAGTTATAACTTGAGACATAATAGACATAATGATGGGCAAGACAAGTGAAGAGGTGTAGTCTAATGGTAACAAGATGCAAATTGGCCCTATGACTAAAGCAAGGCACCTAAGGTTGCCAAAAGTGAAAATTTTCCAATAAGATGGAGTCTATAACAAGACAACATTCAGAATGAGGTATGGCCATTGTGAGTTTGTGGTGGTTCCATTTTTCCTAACAAATGCACCAAATACTTTTACGTGTCTAATGAATGGAGTGTTTAGAGATTACCTAGACAATTTTATCATTGTCTTCTTCGATGATATTCTCCCATACTCAAAATAGAAGAGGAGCATGAGAATCATTTGAGGATGGCGCTACAGGTGTTGACATAGCACCAATTGTATGCCAAGTTAAGAAAGTGCACTTTCTATCATAGGAAAATCCATTATTTAGGCCACAGTGTCTCAGAGGAGGGCGTAGAGGTGGATCTTGAGAAGATTGAAGCAATCAAAAGATGGCCAACGCTAAATAATGTTTTATAAGTGAGATCATTTATGGTATTAGTGGGATATTATAGGAGATTCATTGAAGGTTCCTCCAAGGTCGTGCATCCAATCAATACACTGCAAAAGAAGGGAACAAAGTTTGAATGGACTGTCAAATGTGAAGAGAGTTTCCAACATTTAAAGGAATTGTCGACCAATGCACCTACTCTAAAGGTTGCATATGTAAATGAAGATTGTGGTGTATGCGTAAATGAATGAAAGGAAGGGCTTGGTGGAGTCCTTACACAAAATGGGCATGTCATATGTTATGATTCTAGGAAGCTTAAGGAGCATGGAAGAAATTATGCTAACCGTGACTTAGAGTTGGCGGCCATAGTTCATGCCTTAAAAATATGGATTCGTTATCTCATGGGAAGAAAATTCAAGCTAAAGACATATCATAGTAGTCTGAAACACTTGTTTGAGAAATCAACAGTGAATGCCAGACAGACTAGATGGTTGGAATTTATGAATGAATACGACTTCAACATCAATCACATCAAGGGAAAAGAGATTAAAGTGGCTAATGTACTCAATAGAAGGTTGCATGAAATGCATGCTACAACCATCAACATATATTGTTTATATTTAAAAAGTATAATTTTGGAAGTTGTAGCATCATATCAACATTATGCACAAGTTACATAAGGTTTACAATAGGAAAATGTATCGTTGAACTTTAGATATTATAGGCTGGAAGAGGATGGAATCCTCATGTTTAGGGACAAGGTTTATGTTCCTAACACTCATGAATTGAGAAATATAATGCTAAGAGAAAATGCACAATGTACCATATGTTGGTCATCCAAGATACTAGAAGACAATTGCAGTAGTAAGAAGCTAGTATTTCTAGCCTGAAATGAAGAAAGATGCGGTTAATTACACAACCAAGCACATCGAATGTCATAAATTGAAGACTGGACATAGGCATCCAACACGATTTTTACATCCATTTCTCATTCTTGAAAAGAAATGGGAGGTAGTTACAATATATGTTATCATCAAGTTGTCACGAACAACAAGGAAAGATGATTCCATCATGGTAGTGGTGGGAAAGCTTACAAAGGATACACATTTTATACTAGTGAAAATGACTCACATGGAAGCCAATGTTGCAAAGATCTATATGAAGGAAATTGTTATGCTACATGGTGTGCCTAAGAAAATAGTGTCAAATAGAGATCCCAAGTTCACTTCCAAATTTTGGAAGGGGTTGTTTAAAAGATTTGGGACTAATTTGAATTTCAGTACAACATATCATCCAGAGTTAGATGGGAAAATGGAGAGGGATAACTAGATAATTGAAGATATTTTGAGAATGTATGTAATGGACAAGCCTTCCAAGTGAGAAGGCTATCTTCATTTGGTTGAATTTTCTTATAATAATGGGTATCATGCATCTTTGAATATGAGCTCATTTGAAGCCTCGTATGGAAGGAAATGCAAAACGCTAGTGAGATGGGATAACCCAATAGATAGAGCAATTATTAGGCCATAATTGCTAAAGGAAATGGAAGAGAATATGGTGAAAATATGACATAATTTAAAGGTTGCACAGGACAAGAAAAAGAGTTATGCAGATAAAAGAAGGACATACAAAGAATTCAAAGTGGGTGAGCATGTGTTTTTAAAAGTAAATGATAAAAGGAGCTCGCTAAGATTGAGAAGTTTCCCAAAGTTGGAAGCAAGATACTATGGGTCATTTGAAGTTTTAGAGAAGATAGGATTAGTTGCATATGCTTGCATTACCTACATCCATGAAAATTCATAATGTGTTTCATGTGTCTTTATTGAATAAATATGTCCATGATCCTAATGGCGTAATTGATTGGACTCTTATCTAGGTGGAACACGAAGGTGACTTTTGGGTGGAACTAGTGCCCATCCTTTACCAGAAATTCAAAGTGCTCATGAATAAATCCATCAGCTTGGTAAAGGTCCAATGGACCTACTACATTCCTAAAGACACCACATGGGAGCACGAGGAGACCACGTGGGAGGAGTACCTACAAATTTTTACAAAATTTGAAGAAAACTAAATGTGTATTTGTGCAAGACTCCATTTTGGCAGCTAGAGTTCTTGGAGTCACATCTTGAAGACTTCATATCCGACATGTGTTGAAGCCATGGAAGGGAAGTGGTACATCCTGAGGGACTGCGGTCCAGAGAAGGGGGTACACTTCCTTGGGTTGTGCAGGTTATGGGGAATGAGATAATGTTGGTTGGAATTGTTACAGAGTTGTGAACTTGTGAAAGTAACAAGTACTATGATGTAAATTTTGTACATGTATATTGGTATGGTGTTGTGCAAAGAGGATGGTGCAAATTGTAGGGGGGGAATGTAACATCCCCATTTTTTATTCTCGGCTTAACAATGTAATGCAAATATGATGTACAGTCGTGGGCCCAACTATGTAATATGTAATTATTGTATATAGTAATAATAAAATAAAATGTAACGCCGGTTGCAAATGGACACAAATTGAATAATGGGGGCTAAGATTCCATAAGAGGAAGGGGTCAAGGGGGGGAATTATCCATGGGTATAAATCCCAACCCTATTTTCTAAAATTATTATTTTGTATAATCCTTCTAATTTCCTTTTGAGTGTATCAAAGCCCCAATCATTAAACACATGTAAGAGGGTGGGTGTGAAAAGTCACTTCACATAGTTATTGAGGGCATGGAGTTGAGTACAATCAACATTGGGAAATGTGAGAGTCAACATGCATGGGTAAAAGGGAAATTTGAATGGGCATTATGAGCAGTTTTTACAATTAGTTTTTGGGATAGCAAGAGTGTGGAGAGTGCTAGAGCTTGAAGGCAGTCATAGTGGAACTCTGAGGTTTTGTATTGACTTCAGACATCTTAATAAGGTTATAGTCAAGAACATATATCCTCTACCGTGGATTGATGATCTTTTTGACCAACTGAAAGGAGCAAGGATATTTTCCAAGATTGACCTAAGGTTACGTTACCATCAGGTGAGAATCAAAGAAGAAGACACCAACAAGACAACATTCAGAATGAGGTATGTCCATTGTGAGTTTGTGGTGGTGTCATTTGTCCTAACAAATGCACCAACTACTTTTGTGTGTCTAATGAATGGATTTTTTAGATATTACCTAGACAATTTTCTCAATGTCTTCTTGGATGATATTCTTACATACTCCAAAATAGAGGAGGAGCATGAGCATCATTTAAGGATGGTGCTACAGGTGTTGACATAGCACCAATTGTATGCCAAGTTAAGAAAGTGCACTTTCTATCATAGGAAAATCCATTATTTGGGCCACATTGTCTCAAAGGAGGGCATAGAGGTGGACCTTGAGAAGATTGAAGCAATCAAAAGTTGGCAAATGCTAAATAATGTTTTATAAGTGATATCATTTATGGGATTAGTTGGATATTATAGGATATTCATTGAAGGTTTTTCCAAGGTCGTGCATCCAATCACTACACTGCAAAAGAAGGGAACAAAGTTTGAATGGACTATCAAATGTGAAGAGAGTTTCCAACATTTAAAGGAATTGTTGACCAATGCACATATTCTAAAGGTTGCATATATAAATGAAGATTTTGTTGTATGTGTAAATGCATGCAAGGAAGGGCTTGGTGGATTCCTTACACAAAATGGGCATGACATATGTTATGAGTCGAGAAAGATTAAGGAGCATGGAATAAATTATGCTAACTATGACTTAGAGTTGGCGGCCATAGTTCATGCCTTAAAAATATGGAGTCATTATCTCATGGGAAGAAAATTCAAGTTAAAGACATATCATAGTGGTCCAAAACACTTGTTTGATCAACCAACATTGAATGCCAGACAAACTAGATGGCTGGAATTTATGAATGAATATGACTTCAACATCAATCACATCAAGGGAAAAGACATTAAAGTGGCTAATGTTCTCAACAAAAGGTTGCATGAAATGCATGCTACAGCCATCAACATATATTGTTTAGATTTAAAAAGTAGAATTTTGTAAGTTGTGGCATCATATCAACATTATGCACAAGTTACTTAACGTTTACAATAGGAAAATGTACAGTTGAAGTTTAGATATTATAGGCTGGAAGAGGATGGAATCCTCTTGTTCAGGGACAAGGTTTATGTTCCTAACACTCATGAATTAAGAAATATAGTGCTAAGAGAAAGTGCACAATGTACCATATGTTAGTCATCCAGGATACTAGAAGACAACTCCAATAGTAAGAAGCCAATATTTCTGGCCTAAAATGAAGAAAGATGTGAGTAATTACACAGCCAAATGCATGGAATTTCAAAAAGTGAAGATTGAACACAGGAATCCAACATGATTGTTACATCCATTGCTCATTTCTGAATGGAAATGGGAGGTAGTTACAATATATTTTATCACCAAGTTGCCACGAACAACAAGGAAACATGATTCCATCATGGTAGTGGTGGACAAGCTTACAAAGGCTACAGATTTTATACTAGTGAAAATGACTCACATGGAAGTCAATGTTGCAAATATATATATGAAGGATATTGTTATGTTACATGGTGTGCCTAAGGAAATAGTGTCAAATAGAGATCCCAAGTTCACTTCCAAATTTTGGAAGGGGTTGTTTAAGATATTTGGGACTAATTTGAATTTCAATACAACATATCATCCAGAGTCAGATGGGAAAATGGAGAGGGATAACTAGATAATTGAAGATATGTTGAGAATGTATGTAATGGACAAGCCTTACAAGTGAGAAGACTATCTTCATTTGATTGAATTTTCTTATAATAATGGGTATCAGTCATCATTGAATATGAGCTCATTTGAGGCCTTGTATGGAAGAAAATGTAAAATGCTAGTGAGTTGGGATAACCCAGTAGACAGAGCAGTTATTAAGCCATAATTGCTAAAGGAAATGGAAGAGCAGATGGTAAAAATCAGGCATAATTTAAAGGTTGCACATGACAAGAAAAAGAGTTATGCAAATAAAAGAAGGACATTCATAGAATTCAAAGTGGGTGATCATGTGTTTTTAAAAGTAAAGGATAAAAGGAGCTCACTAAGATTGAGAAATTGCCCAAAGTTGGCAGCAAGATACTATGGGTCATTTGAAGTTTTAGAGAAGATAGGCATAGTTGCATACATGCTTGCATTGCCTACATCCATGACAATTCATAATGTGTTTCATGTGTCTTTATTGAAGAAATATGTTCCTGATGCTAACGACGTAATTGATTGGACTATGATCTAGGTGGAACACAGAGGGGACTTTGGGTGGAGCTAGTGCGCATCCTAGACTAGAAAGTCAAAGTGCTCATGAATAAATCCATCAGCTTGGTAAAGGTCCAATGGACCTACTACAGTCCTAAAGACACCACATGGGAGAACGAGGAGACCATGCGAGAGGAGTACCTACAAATTTTTACAAAATTTGAAGAAAACTGAATGTGTATTTGTGCAAGACTCCATTTTGGCAGCTAGAGTTCTTGGAGTCACATCTTGAAGACTTCATATCTGACCTGTGTTGAAGCCCTGAAAGGGAAGTGGTACATCCTAAGGGATTGCAGTCTAGAGAAGGGGGTACACTTCCTTGGGTTGTGCAACTTATGGGGAATGAGAGATTGTTGGTTGGACTTGTTGCAGGAGTTGCGAACTTGCAAAAGTAGCAAGTACTATGATGAAAATTGTGTGCATGCATATTGGTATGGTGTTGTGCATAGAGGACGGTGAAAATTGTAGGGGGCCGGATGTAACATCCCCATTTTTAATTCTCGGCTTAACAATGTAGTGCAAATATTATATACGATCGTGGGCCCGACTATGTAATATGTAAACATCGTATATAGTAATAATAAAATAAAATGTAACGTCGGTTGCAAATGGACATAAATTGAGTAATGGGGGCTAAGCTTCCATAAGAGGAAGGGATCCAAGGGGGGAATTATCCATGGGTATAAATCCCAACCCACTTTTCTAAAATTATTATTGTGTATAAGACTTCTAATTTCGTTTTGAGTGTATCAAATCCCTAATCATTAAACACGTGTAAGAGGGTGGGTGTGAAAAGTCACTTCACATAGTTATTGAGAGCATGGAGTTGAGTACAATCAACATTGGAAAATGTGAGAGTCAACATGCATGGGTAAAACAGAAATTTGAATGGGCATTATGAGCAGTGTTTACAATCAGTTTTTGGGATAACAAGAGTGTGGAGAGTGCTAGATCTTGAAAGTAGCCATAGTGGGCATGTGTGGCAGCTTGTTGGAGCTATAAAATTCATGAAGAAACAGGTTGTTAGGCATGTAGAGTGAGATTATATGAAAGATATTACCTCAACAACAAGCAGGCTTGTTATTGTGAGATTTTCTTGTTGGAGATGTAAGTCCTTGGAGTTCCTAGCAAAAGAGATTCATAAACAACATATGCTTGAGCCCCGGAGAGAAGTGGGAAGGCCTGAGGCACTACATGCAGGGAAGGGGGATCTCATTCATTGGGTTGGTAAGGTTGAGGGGGAAAAGAGCTAGTGGATTGGGATAACTGTTGGAAAAAGTAGCTTGTTGTGGGTTATTTTGGGTTGTGAGTGGACAATAGAGACACTTGTTTCTTGTGGATTTGTAGCCCCTCACAGGTGATTTGTTGTTGAGATTTGGAGCATCAAATCTATAATTAGGTGGAACATCCATCCTTTACATTTGGTTGTGTAGTTGTTGATAAAATATAAGTGTTTTTATCTTTGTTTCATTGTTTTTAGTTATGGATTTTATTTTTTGTGTGTATACTCGGAGTTTTTAAGCAGTTATAGGTTGTTGTGTGAATATTTATTGAGTTGCATTCATGTTTTAAAAATGTTGTTAAATACATGTTAAGTCCTTGATGCATTGCATTTAATTTAATGGTATCAGAAAAATTTTGTTGGGTTTAGTAATGGAGACACTACAATGAAGGACTTAGACAACTTGGCAAGTATCTAAGGCATGGTAAAACTAGACTGAGATTGTTGCATGTGAAGACAATAAAGTGCGGGAAGTAGATCCACATATGCTTTAGGGGTTCGATTCTGCAAAGGTTGTGGCTATATGTTATTCTGCCTTTGAACATTCTTTATATTAATAAGTTAAGACATCTTTATAACATTCTTCATATTAATAACTTCTATGTTGTGGTCTCTTTACTTGGATAAAGGTTATTTTTCTTTGCATTGTTTTGGATAACTACGTATTGATCAACATTGACCAAGTATTAATATTAAAATATTACTAAGATTATTTAGTGCTATAATTGAACATGTGCCTATTGTTAGAGAACTTGATTGCATTAAACTTAGTTGCATCTAACAAGTTGTAGTTTGAAACATAGTTATGAAAAAGACTAGTGAACATGTATAGTCTAATTGTAACAGATGCAGGTTAACCCTATAACTAAAAAAAGGTGGAAGCCCTAACCCTATGACTATTGTTAACCCTAAGAATATTGTTAGAAAACTTGATTGCATTGAACTTAGTTGCATCTAACAAATTGTAGCTTGAAACATAGTAAGCATAGTTATGGGCAAGACGAGTAAAGAGGTATATTCTAATTGTTGGCCGTATAACTAAAGAAAGGCATGTTGGCCCTATGACTAAAGCAAGGCAATGATGCACAACCTAAAACTAAGGTGCCAAAAGTGAAACTTTTCCAATAAGACGGAGTCCATAACTTCTAAGACAAGAGGTTTTATTAATAGTTGGCCGCCCATCTAAGATAAGGTTTTATAGTAAGTTCGTTAGTCATCACAAATATACTTTGTTTCCTTTCCAGGATTCAAGAAGTCAAACTAAAACTTTAATTGAATTTTAATCAAATTTTCAATAATATGATCAATGTAGAAAACTCCAAAACTCAAAAATTGCAAATCTTTCCCTTTTTGTCAAGGATACGGGAAGTCGAACTAAAACTTTAATTTAATCGAATTTCAATAAATTTTCAATAATATGACCAATTTAGAATTCGGCAAACTCAAAAAAATGCATTGATTTAAAAAACAAAAATTCTTTCAAACTCCAAAAATAGATTGAAGATTGATTTAAAATTAAAGAAAATAAAATTAACAATTTGAAATGGATTAATTTAAAATTAAAAAAATGGAGTGATTTAAAATTAACAAAAAAAAAAAATCAATAATTTGGATGAATGTAGAGTAGGGAAATTCGATTGATTTAAAACTTAAAAAAAAAAGAAATATCATTTGGATCAATTTAGAGTTGGGAAATTTCATTGATTTAAAATTATAAAAAAAAAAAAAAAAATCAATAATTTGGATCATTTGCATTAATTTAGAGTTGGGAAATCTCTATCCAGAAATTGTTCGATCATATATAAAACTAGAAAAATTGTTCATAAAACTAGAGAAATTGTTCTCCTTCATAAATTAATGCACAAAGAAAATTATGGTTTTGGCTAAACGTTCTATTTTTTGAGTTTTTTTGGCCGGAATCAGGTGATGTAAATTTGGACAAAATGACTATTTTTCTGGACAAAATAACTGTTTTCTGTAATTTAAATTGCATTTCTGAATGCATAAATGGATTCAACCTACTGAAATATTTTTTGTTGTTTAAATTGCATTTCTGAATGCATAAATGGATAGCTGAAATATTTTCTGTTATTTAAATTGCATTTCTGAAATATTTTATGTTGTTTAAATTGCATTTCTAAATGCATAAATAGATTCAGCAATGGATAGTTGAAATGTTTTATGTTGTTTAAATTGCATTTTTGAATGCATAAATGAATTCAGCCCGCTGAAAAATCCCGAGACACTTAGGTTATACAAACTTAACCAGTACGCTGTTTAAAATTGTATTTCTAAATGCATAAATAGATTCAGAATGAATAGCTGAAATATTTTATGTTGTTTAAATTGCATTTCTGAATGCATAAATGAATTCAGTCTACTGAAAAATCCTGAAATACTTGGATTATACAAACTTAGCATCCAACCATTCCTCACATAATTTCGAATAAACTCAAAACTATTATACTAAAAAAACTATTAAAAACTTAAAACTAGATACTTGGATTATACAAACTTAGCATCCAACCATTCCTCACATAATTTCGGATAAACTCAAAACTATTATACTAAGAAAACTATTAAAAACTTAAAATTAGAAACACAAACTAAATTACATAACAAACGTTATGTTACATAACAAAAACTATTAGAAACTTAAAATTAAAAACACAAATCTTAGATTACATAACAAAGAAAACTATTAGAAACTTAAATTTAGAGAAATTGTTCCACCATTCATAACATCACTATGTATTAAACTTGATTACAAAATTATTCAAAACTTAAAATTAGAGAAATTGTTTCACCATACATAACAAAGAAAACTATAAGAAACTTAAATTTTAGAGAAATTGTTCCACCATACATAACATCATAACATCACTATGTATTAAACTTGGATTACAAAATTATTCAAAACTCTAAATTAGAGAAATTGTTTCACCATACATAAAATTGTTTACTTGTTCTTTAAATTAGAGAAATTGTTTCACCATACATAACAAAGAAAACTATAAGAAACTTAAATTTTAGAGAAATTGTTCCACCTTACATAACATCATAACATCACTATGTATTAAACTTGGATTACAAAATTATTCAAAACTCTAAATTAGAGAAATTGTTTCACCATACATAAAATTGTTTACTTGTTCTTTAAATTAGAGAAATTGTTTCACCATACATAAAATTGTTTACTTGTTTTTTACTAGAAACATCTTGTTTACTTGGTTTTTACTAGAAACATAAACATATTAGAGAAATTGTTTCACCATACATAAAATTGTGGAACTTGTTTTAGGAAAATTGTGAAACTTGTTCTTTTACTAGAAAATGGTTCACCATGCATAAAACTTGGTTCACCAAACAAAAAAATTAGTCGCTATACATGAAACTTTGTTCACAAAATCTCATACCTCATACTATGAATCTCATACCTCATTCTAAGAAAATCTTTTACCATGCATGAAACTCAAATTATGATATACTTAAATTTCGACATCAAACTTTGTTCACAAAATCTCATACCTCATACTAAGAAAATCTGAAAATCTCATACCTCATTTTAAGAAAATCTTTTACCATGCATGAAACTCAGATTATGATATAACTACTCATACTTAAATTTCGATTGGAGAAATTTTTTCTTAAAATTTCCATTGAAGAAATTTGGGAAATTTTTTTCCAAGAAACCATGGAAGAAATTTTTACCGAATTTCTACCAAAAATAAAATTTCGAAATTTTTTTTACCAAATTTGTAACCAAAAATAGAATTTCGATTATTAGTTTACAGCTATAGTTGTATTTTTGCTAGCTGCTCCTCGTGAAAGTTGTCACTATGTTTATGTTGCCTTTATTAGCAACATTTTATACTTTACACATTCGATGCTACGTCTAGTAGATGGATTTTTTTCAAATTTGAGACAGCAATACCTTTTTTTTAATTAATAAAAGGCCTGCTTTGGGAAGCAAAGACTTCTTTAATTTAAGACAACAATACCTTACCTTATTTTAATGTAAGGATCTAGATAATAGCAAGCATTTTATTAAAAATAATAAAAGTAGAAAATAAGGTAATATCTATTAAAATGGTCATTTTAAAATTCATGTTAATTCAAGGATTTACATCGAAGGCAATATTTATTAATAATTCATTGGAGAGCTTTCTATTTCATAGAACAATTTTTTGTTATTATTTAGAAAAGTAACAACAATACATCTAAGAAGCCCTTTTAGGTCATTAAAACATATTATATCAAACTTCCATTATATCCAAATTAAAATCAACCAAACACATCCATATTTTTTGCTCCCCTAACACTCCTACCACTAAACAGAACAGAACATAACAGCCACTAAAGTTGGCGAGTCCAACCGCCTCCCTCTAAAGTAGGGGGGCAGCCAAATGTAGATATCTCCTTCAACGCTTCTTATTTGCAGGTTCTTTCTGGGCATTGAAGTAAACTGCGGCAACCGGAAGGCCGAGGCCATACTGCGCCGCAAACGCCCTCGTGCTGAAATTATGGCGGACCTGAGGGGCCATCATCATCACCATCGGATCCTGCTGCCTGAACGCCACGAACACGTATCTGTGGATGCCAATGGGGGGCCGAGGACCCATGTATGGAACGATCTCGCGCCCTGCAAAAAAATTTGCTCAACACATTTAATGCTACATAAGCATAAAAATGCCTTGATCATGAGAATAAATGCTAAGCAGCGTACCCTGGGAGGCATCCGCGGCGCCCGGAATATCAGTGACGATCCTGCAGTCGACGGAGGAAGAATTCCGTTACTTGACGTTTGAGAGGTTTTAAATGAATTTAATAAAATGTTACGTACCAGTGAAGCCATTCTCGCATGTTGGGCTCGCTGGGGCTGGGGGCGTCCGGATCTGTCATCACCTGTCAGAGACATTTAACGGCAACATTTTATGTTAAGTTAAAAAGACGACGGGCTTTTATTTTCTGGCCAGCGGTTATGGTTAGTTACCAGAGTGAAGAGCTTGTTGTCGTCGAAGTGGCGACCGGCTATCTGCAGGTTGGGCCGGTGGACAGTGGCGGAAGGCTTGATCTCGCAGCCGTTGGTGACCTGCTTTGGGCCGTAGTGGACGGTCATGTCAGCCGCTCGGACGAAAATGTCGATCACGTCTCCGACAACGTTGCCCACGACCAGAGGGTCGACTGAACGCGCCATTAATATTTTTAGTATTACTACTAGTACTACCACTGTGACTGTTTTTCTCGACTTCGACTTGTGCCCGTCTGTCTCTGCGCCTACCCGACACAGACTCCGACTCGACTCGAGTATGTGAGATATTTTTTTCTATTTTTGTGGGGGTCGATATTTATGGCGGGTGGTGGGTAGCGCTGGCCGACACGTTTCGGGACACTCGTGCGACAGACGTTGCCATGTATGCCTCGGGGAATATACTGTGCCAACACGTGTCCTTGGGCCCGGGCTAAGAAAATATCTTAGCTACCACCTAAATACTTCATGGTGGTGGCCTTCATTGGTTCACGAAGAAGAGATGCTTGTCTTCCACGTTTGGAAGTTCCTAGGGAATTACCTATGCTTAGGAAAAGGAACGTTTGGGGGTGGGGGGTAAGGGGAAGTGAGCGTTTGAAAGTCCCTAGGGAATTGATTATCTAGGTTTAAGAAAAAGGAACATTTGGGGGTGCGTGTTAAGGGGAAGAGAGATGCAAGATGTTTAAGAAAAGGAACGTTTGGGGTGGGGGTTAAGGGGAAGAGAGATGTATGATGTTTAGGAAAAGTAATATTTGGCAGTGGGGGTCGAAGGGAAATGATCATTTGGGGTGGGGTTAAGGGGA
>JASDQU010240557.1:11450-24761 GCA_032191745.1 Picea mariana | reverse complement strand
CTTTGTAACAATCTTCATATTAATAATTTTTATGTTATGGTCTCTTTACTTGAATAAAGGTTATTTTTCTTTGTATTGTTTTGGATAACTAAGTATTGATGAATATTGACTATGTATTAAAATATTATTAAGATTCTTTAGTGCTATAATAATTGGGCATGTGTCTATTATTAGCAAATTTAGTTACATTATACTTAGTTGCATTTAACGAGTTGTAGCTTGAAACATAGTAGACATAGTTATGGGCAACAACAAGTTATAACTTGAGACATAATAGACATAATGATGGGCAAGACGAGTGAAGAGGTGTAGTCTAATGGTAACAAGATGCAAATTCTCCCTATGACTAAAGCAAGGCACCTAAGGTTGCCAAAAGTGAAAATTTTCCAATAAGACGGAGTCCATAACAAGAAAACACTCAGAATGAGGTATGGCCATTGTGAGTTTGTGGTGGTTCCATTTGTCCTAACAAATGCACCAACTACTTTTACGTGTCTAATGAATGGAGTGTTTAGATATTACCTAGACAATTTTATCATTGTCTTCTTCGATGATATTCTCCCATACTCAAAATAGAAGAGGAGCATGAGCATCATTTGAGGATGGTGCTACAGGTGTTGACATAGCACCAATTGTATGCCAAGTTAAGAAAGTGCACTTTCTATCATAGGAAAATCCATTATTTGGGCCATAGTGTCTCGGAGGAGGGCGTAGAGGTGGATCTTGAGAAGATTGAAGCAATCAAAAGTTGGCCAACGCTAAATAATGTTTTATAAGTGAGATCATTTATGGTATTAGTTGGATATTATAGGAGATTCATTGAAGGTTCCTCCAAGGTCGTGCATCCAATCAGTACATTGCAAAAGAAGGGAACAAAGTTTGAATGGATTGTCAAATGTGAAGAGAGTTTCCAACATTTAAAGGAATTGTTGACCAATGCACCTATTCTAAAGGTTGCATATGTAAATGAAGACTGTGGTGTATGTGTAAATGAATGAAAGGAAGGGCTTGGTGGAGTCCTTACACAAAATGGGCATGTCATATGTTATGATTCTAGGAAGCTTAAGGAGCATGGAAGAAATTATGCTAACCGTGACTTAGAGTTGGCAGCCATAGTTCATGCCTTAAAATTATGGAGTCGTTATCTCATGGGAAGAAAATTCAAGCTAAAGACATATCATAGTAGTCTGAAACACTTGTTTGAGTAATCAACATTGAATGCTAGACAAACTAGATGGTTGGAATTTATGAATGAATACAACTTCAACATCAATCACATCAAGGGAAAAGAGATTAAAGTGGCTAATGTACTCAATAGAAGGTTGCATGAAATGCATGCTACAACCATCAACATATATTGTTTATATTTAAAAAGTATAATTTTGGAAGTTGTAGCATCATATCAACATTATGCACAAGTTACATAAGGTTTACAACAGGAAAATGTATCATTGAACTTTAGATATTATAGGCTGGAAGAGGATGGAATCCTCTTGTTCAGGGACAAGGTTTATGTTCCTAACACTCATGAATTGAGAAATATAGTGCTAAGAGAAAATGCACAATGTACCATATGTTGGTCATCCAAGATACTAGAAGACAATTGCAATAGTAAGAAGCTAGTATTCCTGGCATGAAATGAAGAAAGATGTGGTTAATTACACAACCAAGCACATCGAATGTCATAAATTGAAGACTGGACACAGGCATCCAACACGATTGTTACATCCATTTCTCATTCTTGAAAGGAAATGGGAGGTAGTTACAATACATGTTATCACCAAGTTGTCACGAACAACAAGGAAACATGATTCCATCATGGTAGTGGTGGGCAAGCTTACAAAGGACACACATTTTATACTAGTGAAAATGACTCACATGGAAGCCAATGTTGCAAAGATCTATATGAAGGAAATTGTTATGCTACATGGTGTGCCTAAGGAAATAGTGTCAAATAGAGATCCCAAGTTCACTTCCAAATTTTGGAAGGGGTTGTTTAAGAGATTTGGGACTAATTTGAATTTCAGTACAACGTATCATCTAGAGTTAGATGGGAAAATGGAGAGGGATAACTAGATAATTGAAGATATTTTGAGAATGTATGTAATGGAAAAGCCTTCCAAGTGAGAAGGCTATCTTCATTTGGTTAAATTTTCTTATAATAATGGGTATCAGGCATCATTGAATATGAGCTCGTTTGAAGCCTCATATGGAAGGAAATGAAAAATGCCAGTGAGATGGGATAACCCAGTAGATAGAGCAGTTATTAGGCCATAATTGCTAAAGGAAATGGAAGAGAATATGATGAAAATAAGACATAATTTAAAGGTTGCACAGGACAAGAAAAAGAGTTATGCAGATAAAAGAAGGACATACAAAGAATTCAAAGTGGGTGAGCATGTGTTTTTAAAAGTAAATGATAAAAGGAGCTCACTAAGATTGAGAAGTTTCACAAAGTTGGAAGCAAGATACTATGGGTCATTTGAAGTTTTAGAGAAGATAGGACTAGTTGCATACATGCTTGCATTACCTACATCCATGAAAATTCATAATGTGTTTCATGTGTCTTTATTGAATAAATATGTCCATGATCCTAATGGCGTAATTGATTGGACTCTGATCTAGGTGGAACACGAAGGTGACTTTTGGGTGGAACTAGTGCCCATCCTATACCAGAAAGTCAAAATGATCATGAATAAATCCATCAGCTTGGTAAAGGTCCAATGGACCTACTAGAGTCCTAAAGACACCACATGGGAGCACGAGGAGACCACGTGGGAGGAGTACCTACAAATTGTTACAAAATTTGAAGAAAACTAAATGTGTATTTGTGCAAGACTCCATTTTGGCAGCTAGAGTTCTTGGAGTCACATCTTGAAGACTTCATATCCGACATGTGTTGAAGCCCTGGAGGGGAAGTGGTACACCCTGAGGGATTGCGGTCCAGAGAAGGGGGTACACTTTCTTGGGTTGTGCAGGTTACGGGGAATGAGATAATGTTGGTTGGAATTGTTACAGAGTTGTGAACTTGCGAAAGTAACAAGTACTATGATGTAAATTTTTTACATGTATATTGGTATGGTGTTGTGCAAAGAGGATGGTGCAAATTGTAGGGGGGGAATGTAACATCCCCATTTTTTATTCTCGGCTTAACAATGTAATGCAAATATGATGTACAGTCGTGGGCCCAACTATGTAATATGTAATTATTGTATATAGTAATAATAAAATAAAATGTAACGCCGGTTGCAAATGGACACAAACTGAATAATGGGGGATAAGATTCCATAAGAGGAAGGGGTCAAGGGGGGGAATTATCCATGGGTATAAATCCCAGCCCTATTTTCTAAAATTATTATTTTGTATAAGCCTTCTAATTTCATTTTGAGTGTATCCAAGCCCCAATCATTAAACACATGTAAGAGGGTGGGTGTGAAAAGTCACTTCACATAGTTATTGAGGGCATGGAGTTGAGTACAATCAACATTGGGATATGTGAGAGTCAACATGCATGGTTAAAAGGGAAATTTGAATGGGCATTATAAGCAGTTTTTATAATTAGTTTATGGGATAGCAAGAGTGTGGAGAGTTCTAGAGCTTGAAGGTAATCATAGTGGAACTCTGAGGTTTTGTATTGATTTCAGACATCTTAATAAGGTTATAGTCAAGAACATATATCCTCTATTGTGGATCGATGATCTTTTTGACCAACTGAAAGGAACAAGGATATTTTCCAAAATTGACCTAAGGTTAGGTTACCATCGGGTGAGAATCAAAGAAGAAGACACCAACAAGACAACATTCATAATGAGGTATGTCCATTGTGAGTTTGTGGTGGTGTCATTTGTCCTAACAAATGCACCAACTACTTTTGTGTGTCTAATGAATGGAGTTTTTAGATATTACCTAGATAATTTTCTCAATGTCTTCTTGGATGATATTCTTACATACTCCAAAACAAAGGAGGAGCATGAGCATCATTTAAGGATGGTGCTACAGGTGTTGACATAGCACCAATTGTATGCCAAGTTAAGAAAGTGAACTTTCTATCATAGGAAAATCCATTATTTGGGCCACATTGTCTCAAAGGAGGGTGTAGAGGTGGACCTTGAGAAGATTGAAGCAATCAAAAGTTGGAAAATGCTAGATAATGTTTTATAAGTGATATCATTTATGGGATTAGTTGGATATTATAGGATATTCATTGAAGGTTTCTCCAAGGTCATGCATCCAATCACTACACTACAAAAGAAGGGAACAAAGTTTGAATGGACTATCAAATGTGAAGAGAGTTTCCAACATTTAAAGGAATTGTTAACCAATGCACATATTCTAAAGGTTGCATATATAAATGAAGATTGTGTTGTATGTGTAAATGCATGCAAGGAAGGGCTTGGTGGATTCCTTACACAAAATGGGCATGACATATGTTATGAGTCGAGGAAGATTAAGAAGCATGGAAAAAATTATGCAAACTGTGACTTAGAGTTGGCGGCCATAGTTCATGCCTTAAAAATATGGAGTCATTATCTCATGGGAAGAAAATTCAAGCTAAAGACATATCATAGTGGTCCAAAACACTTGTTTGATCAACCAACATTGAATGCCAGACAAACTAGATGGCTGGAATTTATGAATGAATATGACTTCAACATCAATCACATCAAGTGAAAAGACATTAAAGTGGCTAATGTTCTCAACAAAAGGTTACATGAAATGCATGCTACAGCCATCAACATATATTGTTTAGATTTAAAAAGTAGAATCTTGTAAGTTGTGGCATCATATCAGCAGTATGCACAAGTTACTTAACGTTTACAATAGGAAAATGTACAGTTGAAGTTTAGATATTATAGGCTGGAAGAGGATGGAATCCTCTTGTTCAGGGACAAGGTTTATGTTCCTAACACTCATGAATTGAGAAATATAGTGCTAAGAGAAAATGCACAATGTACCATATGTTAGTCATCCAGGATACTAGAAGACGATTACAATAGTAAGAAGCCAATATTTCTGGCCTAAAATGAAGAAAGATGTGAGTAATTACACAACCAAATGCATGGAATTTCAAAAAGTGAAGATTGAACACAGGAATCCAACATGATTGTTACATCCATTGCTCATTCTTGAATGGAAATGGGAGGTAGTTACAATATATTTTATCACCAAGTTGCCACGAACAACAAGGAAACATGATTCCATCATGGTAGTGGTGGACAAGCTTACAAAGGACACACATTTTATACTAGTGAAAATGACTCACATGGAAGCCAATGTTGCAAATATATATACGAAGGATATTGTTATGTTACATGGTGTGCCTAAGGAAATAGTGTCAAATAGAGATCCCAAGTTCACTTCCAAATTTTGGAAGGGGTTGTTTAAGATATTTGGGACTAATTTGAATTTCAGTACAACATATCATCCAGAGTCAGATGGGAAAAGGGAGAGGGATAACTAGATAATTGAAGATATGTTGAGAATTTATGTAATGGACAAGCCTTACAAGTGAGAAGACTATCTTCATTTGATTGAATTTTCTTATAATAATGGGTATCAGTCATCATTGAATATGAGCTCGTTTGAGGCCTCATATGGAAGAAAACGTAAAATGCTAGTGAGTTGGGATAACCCAGTAGACAGAGCATTTATTAGGCCATAATTGCGAAAGGAAATGGAAGAGCAGATGGTAAAAATCAGGCATAATTTAAAGGTTGCACATGACAAGAAAAAGAGTTATGCAGATAAAAGAAGGACATTCAAAGAATTCAAAGTGGGTGATCATGTGTTTTTAAAAGTAAAGGATAAAAGGATCTCGCTAAGATTGAGAAATTGCCCAAAGTTGGCAGCAAGATATTATGGGTCATTTGAAGTTTTAGAGAAGATAGGCCCAGTTGCATACATGCTTGCATTGCCTACATCCAAGACAATTCATAATGTATTTCATGTGTCTTTATTGAAGAAATGTGTTCCTGGTGCTAACGACGTAATTGATTGGACTGTGATCTAGGTGGAACACAGAGGGGACTTTTGGGTGGAGCTAGTGCACATCCTAGACTGGAAAGTCAAAGTGTTCATGAATAAATCCATCAGCTTGGTAAAGTTCCAATGGACCTACTACAGTCCTAAAGACACCACATGGGAGAACGAGGAGACCACGCAAGAGGAGTACCTACAAATTTTTACAAAATTTGAAGAAAATTGAATGTGTATTTGTGCAAGACTCCATTTTGGCAGCTAGAGTTCTTGGAGTCACATCTTGAAGACTTCATATCTGACCTATGTTGAAGCCCTGGAAGGGAAGTGGTACATCCAAAGGGATTGCAGCCTAGAGAAGGGGGTACACTTCCTTGGGTTGTGCAGCTTACGGGGAATGAGAGTGTTGGTTGGAATTGTTGCAGGAGTTGCGAACTTGCAAAAGTAGCAAGTACTGTGATGAAAATTTTGTGCATGTATATTGGTATGGTGTTGTGCATAGAGGATGGTGAAAATTGTAGGGGGGCGGATGTAACATCCCCATTTTTAATTCTCGGCTTAACAATGTAGTGCAAATATTATATACAGTCTTGGGCCCGACTATGTAATATGTAAACATTGTATATAGTAATAATAAAATAAAATGTAACATCGGTTGCAAATGGACATAAATTGAGTAATGGGGGCTAAGCTTCCATAAGAGGAAGGGGTCCAAGGGGGGAATTATCCATGGGTATAAATCCCAACCCACTTTTCTAAAATTATTATTGTGTATAAGCCTTCTAATTTCCTTTTGAGTGTATCAAATCCCTAATCATTAAACACATGTAAGAGGGTGGGTGTGAAAAGTCACTTCACATAGTTATTGAGAGCATGGAGTTGAGTACAATCAACATTGGAAAATGTGAGAGTCAACATGCATGGGTAAAACATAAATTTGAATGGGCATTATGAGTAGTTTTTACAATCAGTTTTTTGGATAACAAGAGTGTGGAGAGTGCTAGATCTTGAAAGTAGCCATAGTGGGCATGTGTGGCAGCTTGTTGGAGCTGTAAAATTCATGAAGAAACAGGTTGTTATGCATGTAGAGTGAGATTATATGTAAGATATTACCTCAACAACAAGCAGGCTTGCTATTGTGAGATTTTCTTGTTGGAGATGTAAGTCCTTGGAGTTCCTAGCAAAAGAGATTCATAAACAACCTATGCTTGAGCCCCAGAGAGAAGTGGGAAGGCCTAAGGCACTACATGCAGGGAAGGGGGATCTCATTCATTGGGTTGTGTAGGTTGAGGGGGAAAAGAGCTAGTGAATTGGGATAACTGTTGGAAAAAGTAGCTTGTTGTGGGTTATTTTGGGTTGTGAGTGGACAATAGAGACACCTGTTTCTTGTGGATTTGTAGCCCCTCACAGGTGATTTGTTGTTGAGATTTGGAGCATCAAATCTATAATTAGGTGGAACATCCATCCTTTACATTTGGTTGTGTAGTTGTTGATAAACTATAAGTGTTTTTATCTTTGTTTCATTGTTTTTAGTTATGGATTTTATTTTTTGTGTGTATACTCTAAGTTTTTAAGCAGTTATAGGTTGTGTGAATGTTTATTGAGTTGCATTCATGTTTTAAAAATGTTATTAAATACATGTTAAGTCCTTGATGCATTGCATTTAATTTAATGGTATCAAAAAAATTTTGTTGGGTTTAGTAATGTAGACACTACAATGAAGGACTTAGACAACTTGGCAAGTATCTAAGGCATGGTAAAACTAGACTGAGATTGTTGCATGTGAAGACAATAAAGTGTGGGAGGTAGATCCACATATGCTTTAGGGGTTCGATTCTGCAAAGGTTGTGGTTATATGCTATTCTGCCTTTGAACATTTGTATATCTATAAATGAGTCACAGGTAGAACATTAAACTCCCTTGTTGTGCATTTGTAACATTCTTTATATTAATAAGTTAAGGCATCTGTATAACATTCTTCATATTAATAACTTCTATGTTGTGCTTTCTTTACTTGGATAAAGGTTATTTTTCTTTATATTATTTTGGATAACTATGTATTGATGAACATTGACCAAGTATTAAAATATTACTAAGATTTTTTGAAGTATTACCAAGATTCTTTAATGAACATTGACCAAGTATTAATATTAAAATATTACTAAGATTATTTAGTGCTATAATTGGACATGTGCCTATTGTTATTGTTAGAAAACTTGATTGCATTGAACTTAGTTGCATCTAACAAGTTGTAGTTTGAAACATAGTAAACATAGTTATGGGAAAGACGAGTGAACATGTATAGTCTAATTGTAACAGATGCAGATTAACCCTATAACTAAAAAAAAGGTGGAAGCCCTAACCCTATGACTATTGTTAACCCTATGAATATTGTTAGAAAACTTGATTGCATTGAACTTAGTTGCATCTAACAAATTGTAGCTTGAAACATAGTAAGCATAGTTATGGGCAAGACGAGTAAAGAGGTATATTCTAATTGTTGGCCGTATAACTAAAGAAAGGCATGTTGGCCCTATGACTAAAGCAAGGCAATGATGCACAACCTAAAACTAAGGTGCCAAAAGTGAAACTTTTCCAATAAGACGGAGTCCATAACTTCTAAGATAAGAGGTTTTATTAATAGTTGGCCGCCCTTCTAAGATAAGATTTTATTAATAGTTGGAGCTTATAAATACTTGTTTATAGTAAGTTCGTTAGTCATTACAAATATACTTTGTTTCCTTTCCAGGATACAAGAAGTCAAACTAAAACTTTAATTGAATTTTAATCAAATTTTCAATAATATGATCAATCTAGAATCCGGAAACTCCAAAACTCAAAAATTGCAAATCTTTCCCTTTTTGTCACGGATACGGGAAGTCGAACTAAAACTTTAATTTAATCGAATTTCAATAAATTTTCAATAATATGACCAATTTAGAATTCGGCAAACTCAAAAAAATGCATTGATTTAAAAAACAAAAATTCTTTCAAACTCCACCAAAAATAGATTGAAGATTGATTTAAAATTAAAGAAAATAAAATTAACAATTTGAAATGGATTAATTTAAAATTAAAAAAATGGAGTGATTTAAAATTTAAAAAAAAAAAAAATCGATAATTTGGATGAATTTAGAGTCGGGAAATTCGATTGGTTTAAAACTTAAAAAACAGGTTTTTTTTTTTTTTTTCATCATTTTGGATCAATTTAGAGTTGGGAAATTTCATTGATTTAAAATTAAAAAATAAAAATAAAAATAAATCAATAATTTGGATCATTTGCATCAATTTAGAGTTGGGAAATTTCTATCCAAAAATTGTTCGATCATATATAAAATTAGAAAAATTGTTCATAAAACTAGAGAAATTGTTTTCCTTTCATAGATTAGTGCACAAAGAAAATTATTACAAATACAAACCATAGATTACATAACAAAGAAAATTATGGTTTTGGATAAACGTTCTATTTTTTGGGTTTTTTTGGTCGGAATCAGGTGATGTAAATTTAGACAAAATGGCTATTTTCCTAGACAAAATAGCTATTTTCTGTTGTTTAAATTGTATTTCTGAATACATAGGATTCAACCTGCTGAAATTTTTGTTGTTGTTTAAATTGCATTTCTGAATGCATAAATGGATAGCTGAAATATTTTCTGTTGTTTAAATTGCATTTTTGAAATATTTTCTGTTATTTAAATTGCGTTTCTGAATGCATAAATAGATTCAGCAATGAATAGCTGAAATGTTTTATGTTGTTTAAATTGCATTTCTGAATGCATAAATGGATTCAGTCTACTGAAAAATCCCTAGTTGGATTATATAAAGTTAAACCAATACAGATCCAACCATTCCTCACAGAATTTCAAGCAAACTCAAAACTATTAAACTACTACGAAAACTATTAGAAACTTAAAATTAAAAACACAAAAGATCCAACCATTCCTCACATAATTTCGAGCAAACTCAAAACTATTAAACTACTACGAAAACTATTAAAAACACAAACGTTAAATTACATAACAAAAACTATTAGAAACTTAAAATTAAAAACACAAATCTTAGATTAAAAAAAAAATTACATAACAAAAACTATTAGAAACTTAAAATTAAAAACACAAATCTTAGATTAAGAAAACTATTAGAAACTTAAATTTAGAGAAATTCTTCCACCATTCATAACATCAAATCTTAGATTAAGAAAACTATTAGAAACTTAACATCAAATCTTAGATTAAGAAAACTATTAGAAACTTAAATTTAGAGAAATTCTTCCACCATTAATAACATCACTATGTATTAAACTTGATTACAAAATTATTCAAAACTTAAAATTAGAGAAATTGTTTCACCATACATAACAAAGAAAACTATAAGAAACTTAAATTTAGAGAAATTGTTCTACCATACATAACATCACTATGTATTAAACTTGGATTACAAAATTATTCAAAACTTTAAATTAGAGAAATTGTTTCACCATACATAACATTGGAAAAATTGTGGAACTTGTTTACTTGTTTTTTGGAAAAATTGTGGAACTTGTTTACTTGTTTTTTAAGTAGAAACATATTAGAGAAATTGTTTCACCATACATAAAATTGTTTACTTGTTTTTTACTAGAAACATCTTGTTTACTTGGTTTTTACTAGAAAAAAAACATCTTGTTTACTTGGTTTTTACTAGAAACATAACATCTTAGAGAAATTGTTTCACCATACATAAAATTGTGGAACTTGTTTTGGGAAAATTGACAAACTTGTTTTTTGAAAATTGTGAAACTTGTTTTTTACTAGAAAAATGGTTCACCATGCATAAAACTTGGTTCACAAAGCAAAAAAAAATTATTCGCTATACATGAAACTTTGTTCACAAAATCTCATACCTCATGCTATGAAAATCTCATACCTCATTCTAAGAAAATCTTTTACTATGCATGAAACTCAAATTATGATATACTTAAATTTCGACATAAAACTTTGTTCACAAAATCTCATACCTCATACTAAGAAAATCTCATACCTCATTTTAAGAAAATCTTTTACCATGCATGAAACTCAGATTATGATATAACTACTCATACTTAAATTTCGATTGGAGAAAATTTTTCAACTCAAATTATGATATAACTACTCATAAAATTTCGATTGGAGAAATTTTTTCTTAAAATTTCCATTGAAGAAATTTGGGAAATTTTTTTCCAAGAAACAATTGAAGAAATTTTTACCGAATTTCTACCAAAAATAAAATTTCGAAGAATTTGTAACCAAAAATAGAATTTCGATTATTAGTTTACAGCTATAGTTGTATTTTTGCTAGCTCTGCTCCTCGTGAAAGTTGTCACTATGTTTATGTTGCCTTTATTAGCAACATTTTATACTTTACACATTCGATGCTACGTCTAGTAGATGGATTTTTTTCAAATTTGAGACAGCAATACCTTTTTTTTAATTAATAAAAGGCCTGCTTTGGGAAGCAAAGACTTCTTAAATTAAAGACAACAATACCTTACCTTATTTTAATGTAAGGATCTAGATAATCGCAAGCATTTTATTAAAAATAATAAAAGTAGAAAACAAGGTAATATCTATTAAAATGGTCATTTTAAAATTCATGTTAATTCAAGGATTTACATCGAAGGCAATATTTATTAATAATTCATTGGAGAGCTTTCTATTTCATAGAACAATTTTTTGTTATTATTTAGAAAAGTAACAACAATACATCTAAGAAGCCCTTTTAGGTCATTAAAACATATTATATCAAACTTCCATTATATCCAAATTAAAATCAACCAAACACATCCATATTTTTTGCTCCCCTAACACTCCTACCACTAAACAGAACAGAACATAACAGCCACTAAAGTTGGCGAGTCCAACCGCCTCCCTCTAAAGTAGGGGGGCAGCCAAATGTAGATATCTCCTTCAACGCTTCTTATTTGCAGGTTCTTTCTGGGCATTGAAGTAAACTGCGGCAACCGGAAGGCCGAGGCCATACTGCGCCGCAAACGCCCTCGTGCTGAAATTATGGCGGACCTGAGGGGCCATCATCATCACCATCGGATCCTGCTGCCTGAACGCCACGAACACGTATCTGTGGATGCCAATGGGGGGCCGAGGACCCATGTATGGAACGATCTCGCGCCCTGCAAAAAAATTTGCTCAACACATTTAATGCTACATAAGCATAAAAATGCCTTGATCATGAGAATAAATGCTAAGCAGCGTACCCTGGGAGGCATCCGCGGCGCCCGGAATATCAGTGACGATCCTGCAGTCGACGGAGGAAGAATTCCGTTACTTGACGTTTGAGAGGTTTTAAATGAATTTAATAAAATGTTACGTACCAGTGAAGCCATTCTCGCATGTTGGGCTCGCTGGGGCTGGGGGCGTCCGGATCTGTCATCACCTGTCAGAGACATTTAACGGCAACATTTTATGTTAAGTTAAAAAGACGACGGGCTTTTATTTTCTGGCCAGCGGTTATGGTTAGTTACCAGAGTGAAGAGCTTGTTGTCGTCGAAGTGGCGACCGGCTATCTGCAGGTTGGGCCGGTGGACAGTGGCGGAAGGCTTGATCTCGCAGCCGTTGGTGACCTGCTTTGGGCCGTAGTGGACGGTCATGTCAGCCGCTCGGACGAAAATGTCGATCACGTCTCCGACAACGTTGCCCACGACCAGAGGGTCGACTGAACGCGCCATTAATATTTTTAGTATTACTACTAGTACTACCACTGTGACTGTTTTTCTCGACTTCGACTTGTGCCCGTCTGTCTCTGCGCCTACCCGACACAGACTCCGACTCGACTCGAGTATGTGAGATATTTTTTTCTATTTTTGTGGGGGTCGATATTTATGGCGGGTGGTGGGTAGCGCTGGCCGACACGTTTCGGGACACTCGTGCGACAGACGTTGCCATGTATGCCTCGGGGAATATACTGTGCCAACACGTGTCCTTGGGCCCGGGCTAAGAAAATATCTTAGCTACCACCTAAATACTTCATGGTGGTGGCCTTCATTGGTTCACGAAGAAGAGATGCTTGTCTTCCACGTTTGGAAGTTCCTAGGGAATTACCTATGCTTAGGAAAAGGAACGTTTGGGGGTGGGGGGTAAGGGGAAGTGAGCGTTTGAAAGTCCCTAGGGAATTGATTATCTAGGTTTAAGAAAAAGGAACATTTGGGGGTGCGTGTTAAGGGGAAGAGAGATGCAAGATGTTTAAGAAAAGGAACGTTTGGGGTGGGGGTTAAGGGGAAGAGAGATGTATGATGTTTAGGAAAAGTAATATTTGGCAGTGGGGGTCGAAGGGAAATGATCATTTGGGGTGGGGTTAAGGGGA
>JASDQU010240556.1:111908-130236 GCA_032191745.1 Picea mariana | reverse complement strand
TTAGTGGAAGCTTATGTTCGATACCTTCAGAGTTTTCTCACAACTGAGGAGGTTTGGGCCAACAAAACCACTTGGCTTCCTTATACTGGGGGGCATTATCTCGGGGGGCATTATCTCCCGTGAATCCAAATATCTGTGAACCATTGAACTCAATTGGCATATGACATCACTTCTGGGACGAGGCCTTGCAGACAAAGAGGATGAAAAATAAGAGATTATGCTCCATCTTGGATAGACGCAGTCGCAGATTCAGCTCCTGGACCACAAGATGAACTTGTTGGGAAGGAAGATCATTGGAATAGACCTGGAAGCTGTCATAATACCCTCTACCCAGGTGCATGAGGAGGATGGGTCGTCAAATACTTAGTTTTTTCTTATGAAAATAATTATTTTCTATAACATAATTCAAGTTCCACGTCATAGACTTTGGGCCATACCTCACAAATGTCTAGCTAGGCATCTATACAGTTCAATACTAAGTCATATTCAACGTTTTTGATATAGCTATTGTAATTCCTATATATCTAAAATACAATTTTCATGCAAAAACACTAGTCAAACTATTGCAATATCCCTGGTCTAGTTTCCCTAGTGGCAGACCAACAATGAGTTTTTTAATTATCTTTTCAATAACAATATAAATAGATTTGGATTATGGAAAAAAAAAAATAACATTTAAGATGTTTGCAATCATTATATATTTATAAAACCAATAATTTTGATATCAAACAAATTAAAATATGATAAATATTTATGAGTGAATAATATGTTTTTAAGTATGTTAAAATTTTGTATATTATTAATTTTTTCTATTATAATAGTAAAATTTATTTACATATATTGAATTTAAAATATATAACATTTAGTCACATTGTCATAGTGTGATTCAAGGATTTGTTTGATTTCTTTGTCTAAGTCTACAAACTTTTGAAACTACCTTTAATCGAGAAGAAACACAAAAAATTATCCATCCATTTTAAAGGTATGTCCAAAACCAAGTGGAAAAGTTGACCACTTAAATATGCAAGTACCCTTTATAATCATCCAAACTTGTATAATCATCCAAACATTAAGAGATTTGGATTTTTAAAATTTTGTAAATATACATAATACCACGGAACCATGTAAACTAATAAATTCAAAAATTAAACGAATAAGTGTGGTTTTATTTAATATGAAATATCAATTATTTACAATACACTCTCGTGATAAATTACATGTATCATATGCAAAAGCCTAAATTAGATTAAGAAAATAAAAAATAATATTTAATCATCCAAACTTGTATAATCATCCAAACATTAAGAGATTTGGATTTTTAAAATTTTGTAAATTTACATAATACCCCCGAACCATGTAAACTAATAACTTCAAAACTTAAACGAATAAGTGTGGTTTTATTTAATACGAATATCAATTATTTACAATACACTCTCGTGATAAATCACATATTTATTAATAGTATCATATGCAAAAGCCTAAATTAGACTTAAGAAAATAAAAGATAATATTATTGGTGTAATGTTATTTGGTTATTATAATGGATTTTTTTTTTAATAAAGGATATAGTAGTTTGAGGGATACGTCATGTTAAAGGGATAAGAATATAAAAATAATAGAAATGGAATTAATTTAATTTTTTATCATTTTAATTTTTAAGATTAAAATTATTTAAAAAATAATAAAACAATACTTTTTATAAAATTTATTTATAATTTATGTTAAGATATGTCACCTTAAAACAATAAAAATAAAAAAAATATTAAAAATCTAGAACTTATGTTAAGATATGTGATCTTAAAAAAATAAAAATAAAAAATGTACTGAATGAAAGAAGGTTGAATTTGCTACCACCACTTACTTCCAATATAAACTACTCCACATACACCCATCCCCTCAACACTCCACATAACACCTTTTATATTGAAATTGCAATTCTTTTATTAATTAGATTAGTGTTTTTAATATAAAAATAAATTCAACATTCTTAAATATTTATATTGCAATAATGTTTAGTATTGTTAAACTATGATATATGTGGGAACGTTAGGAACTTGGATACTAGTGTCTAAAAGTTTTTTCCAAATTTACAAGAAACTTGAAGTTGGGAGGAATAATAATATATATTAAAAAAATATAAAATATATTTTAGATTGCAATGATATTTTAGATTACAATGTAGCAAGATAATAATACATTTTAAATCTTATTTCAATAAAATTGAAGGTCAATCCAAGACAAGGTGACCCCTAATGCAAGAAATACAATATTGAAATTACTAATTTAATTTATACTAATAACTATATGAATATATTTAACACAATTGAAACTTTAATATACATAAACATTTGATTAGAAAATGAGAAACATAATTAAATATACATATATAAAATTTTAAAACTTTTTAAATTTAAATTTTACATATATAAACTTCAAACCTCTTTGTAAATTTGAAGCATTATTCTATTGAAAAAACCTAAATAAAAGTCAATGATATGGTTGGTTAATAGCAACAACAAACTAGAGAAAATTGTTGTCATGGATAAGGTATTGATTTATTGGATTTTCATGTTTAGTTTGGGCTTGAAGGAAAACATGCATGCATTAAAAAAAATGCATATCCACAGCTATAAAGTGAGTAGTATTATGTTTTTTCACTTGAATAATTTTTAAAATAATATTTAGTGTAGTTTAGTCTTTGTTTTATATTGGTATTTTAAGTAAACAAGTGTTGCATGGCAGCGTAGTCCCTGCCAGGCTAGAAGGGGAGTAAATGTGTGGGTTGCAAGTTGCAGTGCATGTGGTATTCGTGCAGAATTTAGTATTCCCGAATTAGTTTGATTTGGAATTTATCAAAATTTATTAATGTGCGGTACATGAAGGAAGGTTTCTAGGATCTTAGTTTGATAGTATACGAAATATTTAATACAAAACCAATGTAACCCAACAATTACAGAGTGACGAGTCGACCGAATCGCGGGTTCACATTTCTCATTTTTTATGGCTAGCCTATCCCGTGAAATACATTTTTCACCCAAATCTTCCACCGTATACATTTTGTAGCTAAGAAATCCGTCATATACATGAGACAATAATTTATACAAAGCTATAACATTGTAGCAAGATTTATAGTAATTTGTTTAATGCTATAAAACTTGATACATTTTGCAGGGAACAATTACGAAGTTGCGGGTTGGCGGAGTCATTGGTTCACACTTTTCATGTCTAGTGTGTTATGTGAGATACATTTTGGACCGAATACTTCCTTCATATACATTTTGCACCAAACAATTCTCTCATATACATGAGACTGAGCAATTTATAGAATATTATAACATTGTATGGAGATTTATAGTAATTTATATAATGTTATAACATGTTTTACTTAATGAATAGTATAAACAATTTTGTAAATTTTATTCAACATTTTTTTGTTTATAAGTAAGATTGTATAAAAGTCTGTGAAAATGAAGGACTACAGACAATTTCCATTGTTTCAAGTTGTAAACAGTGAGCTTCCCCGAGGGGAAACCAACTCAGTGAGACGAAGCGCTTCATAACTGAAGACTACACTGTTACTGACGCAAAGATAGTTCAAAAGTCTAGCCCATAAGGGTGGTCATTACAACTATCGAAACTGTAGAGAGCATAACTATCATAACCATGGAGAAATGCATGAAATCTCACCATGCACATGACAAAAAAATATACAAAAACAACAGACAGATCATTGGTAGGGGTTGTAGTGCGGTGACACAGGCATGTAGAAGGCGGTGATTGTCATGTCCCCAGGAGGTGACTCCTCCTCGAGTGGTGTCTGATCCAGTTGCATGGAATCCTTCATCTGTGATGGCACATGCTCTTCCTTATGGACCTCCTTCGGGTGTGATGGAAGTCTCTATTGGTCAGGGTTTGCTTGTGCGTGGACCAAAGGTTCTAGTGCCAACACTCGTGCCGAGGTAGATGTTGGTTGGGTTGTTGTTGCTTGGGATGCCTCTACTGGGAGGTGATGACCACCCTGTAATGTGGAGAGAAACTGTAGGAGTTGAGAGGATTTTCCTTCCAGGGTCTCAAGGTGGAACCAGAGGTCATCCATGTCCCGACGCAGGTCGAATACCAGGATCTACACCAATACAAGGGTTGTTTTCCACTCGCATTCTGGGTCAGCATTGGAACCCCCTCGATATTGGGGTTTTCGTTGGGAATTTTGACTGGCTTCTGGACCATCGATTTGAAATTGGGCGTGGTGAGCTTGGTCCTCAAGCAACTGGGTGGCCGAAGAGTTGGGAGGAGCCAAAGGGCTTGGATATGAAACATATGTTGAATTGCTTAAAGGTCTTGAGTTGTAGTCTAGTGACGCCCTTGAGCAGTCCAACCCCTCCATTCCGTTGGCAAGAGACACAGGAAGGGGTGGGAGAGAAGCGATAATTTGAGTTGAGTGTGCCAGGGAGGAGGACGAGGTGGCCAAAGAGGAGGAGGATAACAGGGAGGGACCAGGCAGGGGACGAAGGACCAAGCGGGGGACGAAGGACCAGGTGGGGTCAGTTTGGCTGGAAGGATGGCCCGCGTTTTGACTTTCCTTGTAGCCGGGGCATCTCCGAGATAGTGGGAGAGAGAAAATGCAACAGGAACAGAGCATGAGAGGAAAAAAGAGGAGCAGGGAAAGGGTGGGAAGGAAGATGAGGTTTAAGAAGAAAAACTAGGAAAGAATGATCCATATGGAGCTATTAGAGCAATTGAAAGAGGCTGGGGAGCTGTTGAGGTTCCATAAATGGCCGCACGTGTAGAGTAAAGGCCTAACGAGGGTGTTGGTTCATTGAAGGGATGCGAAGGAAGAGAAGGGCACACTGAGAATAATTGAGGCCTACCTTGAGCAAGCTAAATTTAAAGTCATGAGGCAGGTGGGAGGGAGTGGCATGCAGTCGTCATGTGGTTGGCGCCATGGAGGATCGCTCTTGGTTGCTCTTCTCTACGTGTGTGGTCAACTATGACCCCATCCGTGGGAAAGGGAATAAATTCGACGGAGTACAGACACGTGGAAAGAAAGTAGTAGTACATGCGTACGTGGGCAAAAACATGAAAAAAGTAGTGGCAATATATGTTACATAGGTTTGTTCACAAAAAATAGGAAAAAAAGTGGCATTCCTGACTTAGTTTTCTTTAAAAGAATATTGTAGACACAATAGAAATTGAAATTACATATGTTTTACATACACTCATGGAAAAAAAACACAAAAAAATAGTAGTAGCGTCTGTTACATAGGTTCGTGGAGAGGAGCACAAAAAAACTAGCATTCCTGAAATAGGTTTTCTTAAAACAAGGGTTCCTGGACACAAAAACTTGAAATTTATGAAATTAAAGGTTCCTGGACAACATAAATTATACATACCAAAGATGGAATTTTAGAAAGAAGATATTTACTTTTATACATACAAAATATGTACTTTTATAGAGTACGGAGATGACATTCTATGGAGCATGCACGGAGCCCTGAATTCATACTTAGCAAGTTTTTTTCATCGCGGGCTCTCGTGATGGCAGGAAGTTGTAGTACATGAGTACGTGGGAAAAAAAATTAAAAAATAGTCGTAATATCTGTTACATAGGTTTGTTCACAAAAAATAGGAAAACAGGTGGCATTCCTGACTTAGTTTTCTTTAAAAGAAGATCGTGGACACAATAGAAATTTAAATTACATATGTTTTACATACGCTTGTGGAAAAAAAACACAAAAAAATAGTATTAACGTCTATTACACAGGTTCGTGGAGAGGAGCACAAAAAAAACTAGCATTCCTGAAATAGGTTTTCTTAAAACAAGGGTTCTTGGACACAAGAACCTGAAATTTACGAAATTAAAGTTTCTTAGACAGCATAAATTATACGTTCCAAAGATGCAATTTTAGAAAGCAGATATTTACTTTTATACATATGAAATATGTATTTTTATAGAGTACAAGGATGGCATTCTATGGAGCATGCACAGAGCCCCGAATTCATACTTAGCCAGTTTTTTGCATCGCAGGCTCTCGGGCTGAAAAATGGGCCTCTGTTGTTCCATGGACTACAAAGAATACCCAGAGTTCCGCAATATACAAATTGACATGCATATTTGGGGCTATTTGAATTGTAAAACATACTCATAATGTCTGTTACATAGGTTTGTTGACAAAAAACACAAAAAAATTAGCATTCCTGACTTCGTTTTCTTTAAAAGAAGGGATCGTGGACACCAGAAACTGAAATTTATGAAATGAAAGGTTCCTGGACAAAATAATTTATACATACATAAGGCAATTTTACAAAGCGGAGCCCTCATTACATACTTAGCTAGTTTTTGGATGGCGGGTTCTCGGGATGTCGAGCTGAAAATTGGGCTTCTATTCTTCCGTACCCTACAAAAAGCACCGATAGTTCCACAATATACAAATTTAAAATTGGACTCCCAGACTATTAGAATTTTAAGGGCATTGTGTCCAAAATTTTTAGCATTGGGCCTCTCATGTTCTGTGGCCTACAAAGAATACCCAAAGTTCCGCAATATACAAATTGACTAGCGGAGATTGAAGTATTTGAATTGTAAACCTCAGTGGCAATGGCTATTACATAGGTTTGTTGACAGAAAATGAAAACAAAATTTAGCGTTCTTGACTTAGTTTTCTTTAAAAAAAGGGATCGTGGACAGAATATAAATTGAAATTTATGAAATGAAAGGTTCCTGGACAGAATAATTTATACATACAAAATATGTAGTATTATACATAATAATTTATATATACAGAGTTCCACGACATACAAATTGACAAGAGTAGTTCGGGCTATTTGAATTGTAAAACATACTGGTAATGTCCATTACATAGGTTTTTTAACAAAAAACAAAAAAAAAAAAGCATTCCTGACTTAGTTTTCTTTAAAAGAAGGGATCGTGGACACTAAAAACTGAAATTTATGAAATGAAAGGTTCTTTGACAACATAATTTATACATACAAAATGTAATTTTACAAAGCGAAGCCCTCATTCCATACTTAGCCAGTTTTTGGATGGCGGGTTCTCAAGATGTCGGGCTGGAAATTGGGCTTATATTCTTCTGTTCCCTACAAAAAGCATCGATAGTTCCGTGATATACAAACTGACAATTGAACTCTCGGACTATTAGAATTTTAAGGGCACCGTGTCCAACAATTTTATAATTGGGCCTCTATTGTTTCGTGGCCTAGAAAGAATACCCAGAGTTCCGCGATATACAAATTGACTAGCAGAGATCGAACTATTTGAATTGTAAAAATTAGTGGCAATGTATGTTACATAGGTTTGTTGACAGAAAACGCAAACAAAATTTAGCGATCATGACTTAGTTTTCTTTAAAACAAGGGAGCGTGGACATAATAGAAATAGAAATTTATGAAATGAAAGGTTCCTAGACAGAATCATTTATACATAGAGAATATGTAGGTTTACAAAGCGGAGCTATCATTCCATACTTATCCAGTTTTGGATGGTGGGTTCTCGGGATGTCGGGGTGGAAATTGGGCTATTGTTCTTCCGTGCCCTACAAAAAGCACCAATAGTTCTACGATACACAAATTAACAACTAGACTCCCAGACCATTAGAATTTTAAGGGCATCATGTCCAACAAATTTAGAATTGGGCCTCTCCTTTCCGTGGCCTACAAAGAATACCCAGAATTACGCAATATACAAATTGACTAGCAGAGATCGAACTATTTGAATTGTAAAAATCAGTGGCAATGTCTCTTGCATAAGTTTGTTGATAGAAAACAGAAACAAAATTTAATGTTCCTGACTTAGTTTTGTTTAAAATAAGGGATCATGGATAGAATATAAATTGAAATTTATGAAATGAAAGGTTATTGGACAAAATAATTTATACATACAGAATATGTAGTTTTATGCAGAATAATTTATACATACAGAGTTCCGTGATATACAAAATGACAAGCGGAGTTGGGGCTATTTGAATTGTAAACACACTGATAATGTCTGTTGCATAGGTTTGTTGACAAAAAAACAAAAAATAAATAGCATTTTTGACTTGGTTTTCTTTAAAAGAAGGGATCGTGGACACTAGAAACTGAAATTTATGAAATGAAAGGTTCCTGGACAACATAATTTATACATATAGAATGTAATTTTACAAAGCAGAGCCCTCATTCCATAGTTAGCCAGTTTTTGGATGGCTGGTCCTTGGGATGTCGGGATGAAAATTGGGCTTGTGTTCTTCCGTGCCCTACAAAAAGCATCGATAGTTCTACGATATACAAACTGACAATTGGACTCCCGGACTATTAGAATTTTAAGGGCATCGTGTCCAACAAATTTAGCATTGGGCCTCTGTTGTTGGGTGGCCTACAAAGAATACCTAGAGTTCCACGATATACAAATTGACTAGCGGAGATCGGACTATTTGAATTGTAAAAATTAGTGGCAATGTTTGTTACATAGGTATGTTGACAGAAGGAGAAAACAAAATTTAGCATTCCTGACTTAGTTTTCTTTAAAACAAGGGATCGTGGACATAATAGAAATTGAAATTTATGAAATGAAAGGTTCCTGGATAAAATAATTTATACATAGATAATATGTAGTTTTACAAAGTGGAGCCGTCATTCCATACTTAGAGATTTTTGGATGGCGGGTTGTCGGGATGTCGGGCTAGAAATTGGGCTTTTGTTCTTCCATGCCCTACAAAAAGCACCAGTTTTTCCATGATATACAAACTGACAATCCTTCTTGCAGAGTATTATAATTTTAAGGGCATCATGTCAAAAAAGTTAACCATTGGCGAAATAGTATTCTTTACATATGTTTTGCATATGGTCAAGGACAAAAAACAAAAAAATAGTAGTAAGGTATGTTACGTAGGTTCTTGGAGAAGATCACAAAAAAAACTAGCATTGTCGAAATAACTTTTCTTGAAACAAGGGTTCCTGGACACAAGAAATTGAAATTTATGAAAGTAAAGGTTCCTGAACAACATAAATTATACATACGAAAGATGCAATTTTATAAAGAAGATATTTAATTTCATAGATACAAAATAAGTACTTTATAGAGTAATGGGATGACATTTTATAGAGCATGCGCAAAGCCCTAGATTCATAGTTAGCCGCTTTTTTGCATCGCAGGTTCTCGGACTGCCGAGATGAAAAATGGGCATGTGTTCTTCCGTGGTCTACAAAGAATACCCAGAGTTTCGTGATATACAAATTGACAAGCGGATTTCGGACCAGTTCAATTGTAAAAAATAGTGGTAATGTCTACTACATAGGTTTGTTGAGAAAAAACACAAAAAAAATTTACCATTCCTAACTTAATTTTCTTTAAAAGAAGGAATTGTCGACACAATAGAAATTGAAATTTATGAAATGAAAGGTTCCTGCATAGCATAATTTATAGATACAAAACATGTGATTTTACAAAGAAGAGCCCTCATTCCATACTTAGCCAGTTTTTGGATGCTTCTTAAAACAAGGGTTCCTGGACAGAAGAAATTGAAATTTATGAAATTAAAGGTTCCTGCACAACATAAATTATACATACAAAAGATGCAATTTTATAAAGCATATTTTTACTTTCATAGATACGAAATATGTACTTTTATAGAGTATGGGGATGACATTTTATAGAGAATTCATAGAGCCCTGGATTCATACTTAGCAGGTTTTTTGCATCGCGGGTTCCCAGCCTGCCGAGCTGAAAAATGGGCCTGTGTTGTTCTGTGGTCTACAAAGAATACCTAGAGTTCTGCGATATACAAATTGACAAGAAAAATATGCAATTTTACAAAGTAGAGCACTCATTCGATACTTATCTAGTTTTTGGATGACGAGATCTCGGGATGTTGAACTAAAAATTGGGCTTATGTTCTTCCCTATCCTACAAAAAGAACCAATATTTTTTGCGATATACAAACTAACAATTGAATTTGTGGACTATTAGAATTTTAAGGGAATCGTGCCTATAAAAATGTAGCATTCATGAAATAGTATTTTTTAGATATGTTTTACATATGATCATTGAAAAAAAACACAAAAAAAATAGTAGTATAGTCTATCACATAGGTTCATGGAGAAGAGCACAAATAAACTAGCATTCCCAAAATAACTTTTCTTAAAACAAGGGTTCCTTGACACACGAAATTGAAATTTATGAAATTAAAGGTTCCTGGACAACATAAACTGTACATAGAAACGATGCAATTTTATAAAGGAGATATTTACTTTTATACTTACAAAATATGTACTTTTATAGACTATGGAGATGAAATTTTATAGAGCATGCACGGAGCCCTGAATTCATAGCTAGCCTTTTTTTTGGCATCATGGGTTCTTGGGATGGCAGGCTGAAAAATGGGCCTCTATTATTTTGTGGCCTACAAAGAATACCCAAAGTTTCGCGATATACAAATTGACAAGAATAGTTCGTACTAATTCAATTGTAATGGCCTCTATGGCAAGTAGTAAGTAGGACAACTGTTAAAGATAAAATAGTGAACACAATTTTATGACATTTATGTAGAAAACATAATAAAACTTCTTATATATTCCTGTAAATTTAAAGAAACACACACACACACACACACACACACACACACATATACGTGAAATATGATATGTGAAATTTGAGTGAGTGATTTACCACATATGTAATTTTTAAAATGACCAGGCAGGGAAAAATATGCATAATTTATACATACAAAATATGTAATTTTACAACGTAGATATTTATATTTATACATATGAAATATGTACTTTTATACAGTATGGGGATGAGATGTTCAAGAGCATGGATGGATCCATAATAGCATAATTTTCCAAGTTTTGGATAGTGGGTTCTCAGGATGGGGGGCTGAAAATAGGGTTTTTTTGTTGTTCTGTGTCCTACAAAAAAGCACTGATAGCTCCGCGATATACAAATTGACAATCCGACTTGGGCACAATTTCAATTTTAAGGGTCTCGTGTGAATTTTTTTTAGCATTACCATACTTTTTTTACATGGGGTCGCGAACAAGAAAGCACAAGAAAAATAACAGTGACGCCTGTTACATAGTTTCATGGAGAAAAGCGCAAAAAAACTAGCATTACTGAATTAGATTTCCTTAAAACAAGGGCTCCTGGAGAGAAGAAATTTAAATTTATAAAGTTAAAGGTCCCCAAAGACCATAAATTATACATATGAAAGATGTAATTTTAAAAAGAAGATATTTACTTTTATACATATGAAATATGTGCTTTTATAAACTATGGGGATTAGATTTGATAGAGCATGGATGGAGCCCTGAATCCATAGTTAGTCATTTGTTGTATCGGGTTTTGGAGTTGGCGGGCTGAAAAATGGGCCTCTGTTGTTCCATGGCCTACATATAACACCCAGAGTTCGGCGATATACAAATTCACAACCAGAGTTCAGACTTTTTGAATTGTAAGGGCCTTTGTCAGAAACATTATAAAGGACAGGTGGCATCAGAAAGGAAGATAATTGAAATAAAATAAACAAGATGTCTTCACATTCAACATAACTGAAGAGAAAATGGTGGCAACACATAAATATATGAGAAGACAAAAGAATAGTTTTATTTTGAAAATATGGAAAAAAGAAGACTTTGTTACATATTCCTGGAAATTTAAATGTGTTTGTCATATAGACTGGGATTGGGGTTTGAATGTAGTAACTCCCATCGGAATATTTTATGATAATTGAATCCTTCTGTGATATCAGTGGCACCTGCATCTCCATAGAAGACTGTTGGAAAGTTCATTTTCTCAACGAATTTGTCCTTGAATTCCATGCACCAATGTCTCAACACACATTTCATTCTTTGATTCATAACTTGTATCAAATTCAATAGGATTTTTGAAAGTGTCTGTAGAGTTGTTATTCTCTTCTGTAAGAAGATTGTTCCAATTGTCATTTATACAAATGCTCTGTGCTTTCTACAGGGTCCTCGAACATAATTCCTCTAATGCTTTCATAAAAGCATGCACAGGCACTTTTCCTGTCTGATATCCATTTTTGTATCTCAAGTGTCTTTTCAGAGGCACGAAATTTGTCAGTGTATTGTTAATGAATTGTGGCAAGAGTCTTTGTACAACATCTACTTAAAAAGGCACATTAATAATTGATCCTATTAAGCCCATCTGGATTCATTTATATCCCCAAGGACTGATTCCAGTAAATGCAATTCAGAGAGATCCAAATCTCTCCTCAAGTTTCATAAGTGCACTTACATCTGGTATTGGTGCATTACATCTTATTTGGCCAGGCGTTGGGAGCTGTGGCAGTTTTCCATGTTGAGGCCACTGTTTGCATGGAAGACAAATTTTTCCATTGGAAAATGTTTTATCGTGTGTTGTCAACTAGAAGTATTATGTTTGCAAAGCAACCATCAAAGACTTATTGTTTTTTGAGAAATTCAGTTGCTCAGAAATTGCACATGCAATGGAAGGAGTATCTTTAATTTCTTTCATGTAAATTTGTGTTTCATTTTTCTTTCATAGGGAAGTATGGGTGGAATATGTTTCCTGGTTTTTATTGCCAATAGTATTTGGTGTTGTTTTTGGTGCACGAAAAGTGATAGTTGCATGACCATTCTAGGATATGTGAGTGCACATGTTTCTATTCTTTTCTGCACGTACAAGTTTCTATAGATTCTCATATGTGGACTTCTCTCTAATAGGAAGCGTTTCAATGTATTTCTTTCTCTCACGCATGACCTTTTTCAAGTTGTGGTAACTTAGTCTACGTTTATTGCCCAAGGGCACGATGAGCAGATGGAAATTGCAATGAATTTCTCTCTGACCCAGGTGCTGATAACATAGACTACATTTTTTTTCAAGGCCTATGTGGCCTTATCACAACTGGGATGAATTTGACGCATAGTTTTTTTCAAGTTCTGATAACTTACTCTAGGTTTTTTGTTTAAGCCCTGTATGGGCTCATCAAAACTGTAATGAATTTCACGCGTCGTTTTTTTATTCAAGCCCTCTATGGCCATATTAGACCCGACAAGAGTTTCAATCTCACTAAAAATAATTCCGCGCGTATGTAGATTCGATGCAGTTTGGGTGGCATGGACATCCAACCCTGAACCTCGGATATGTCGAGTAAAGGTTAATAATGGATATGAGTTGTATCTGTTTTCAACGAGAGGATGTCAAATGTTAGATCATAATTTGAATCAGTAAACCAAGAATGGAAACTGCCATCTGGCAACGCCGACCAAACCTAGAAATTTACTCTGAATATCATAGACAACCATTGGAAATAGAAACTGCAACCCTCCACATTCCCTTTTTCATATGGAAGCACCATGTTTACAAGGTATTCCTTCCAAGTTCCAACTGCTGGCATATTTTCCAGGAGATATGGCAAAAGGTGTTGATGCAAGCACCTAAAAGCCTCTTAGTTTCCGCCTACAATTGCATTGCAAAATGACTACACGGTGTAAATCTGCAATAACTGCACATCAAACTCCACTGCTACCAAACAACAAAT
Source organism: Picea mariana (assembly GCA_032191745.1). Lineage (NCBI taxonomy): Eukaryota > Viridiplantae > Streptophyta > Pinopsida > Pinales > Pinaceae > Picea > Picea mariana. Next base: position 116,719 of record JASDQU010240556.1, on the reverse strand, counting down.
TGCATTAAACAAACTATTTCCACAGTTAGACACAACATTTGTTGCCACCTGTAAACCATAGCTATCTATGTGATGCATAATCCATTCCCATTGCAATTCAAAGTCTTTGCAAAAGAAGGACAAGTAAATATGAGCTACTTCAACATTGCAAGTGGACATTTTCGTATATAGGAGTGGTTCATAATGACCACTAATACCATTGGAGTCATGGAACAAGATGCAATATGGATTGTCAGAGGTACCTTTGTTGAATAGTAGATATCTTCTTTTTATTGTCAATGAGCATATTCCAACCGATATATCGATCCAATTAGATAACCACCGTATACAAAATGTGTCTCCCTAGAGTCCTCTTTCATGTGCAGGAAGAGCTGTAGATGCAGACAACCGCATGTTTGAAAAATACATAGAGACATAATGTTTTCCATGCAATTGCCGAAGAAAATTAGATTCAAGTTCGTATTCATAGGATTTCAATGCTTCCGCGTCGCCATTTTTGAAACAGACCAAGAAATAATCTATCACTCCATTGCGCAGCTCAGTCGATGAATACCCAAAATGCAGCAGGACCTGGAATTTATCCAAAAGGCAATCCCCTGCAGTATATGAGAATGCATCAAATCTAAAGAGGCCATTGCTATGCAAAGCCACGTCAATGCTACCATGTATAATGCATTTTTTATCTATTTCATACGACTCAACATATATTACTTCTTCCATACCCTCAAATCTGATTTTGAAGGTGTTTTTTAGATACTTTCAATTTGTCTGAAAACAAAGAAAAGGGTGGAAAAAAAAATAGCACCCAAAAAAAAAAATAGGAAAGAAAAATAGGAAAACCACAAGCCCAAAACTGGGCACAAAACAAAAGAAAGAACGTAAATAAATAACACCATAAATTTACTAGGCAGAAACACAACAGGTGGGCGCAATTTTTCGACCCACGGAATAAAAGCTTTCCCTGCGTCTACATTATTTTTCGAGAACCCCTTTGCATTGCAATTTTCAAAACAACTATGAACCTTGCTACCGGCATATGAAGGCACATGGTTTCCAAGAACATAAATTAAGAGCACATACATCCAAACCTAAACCATGGATATGTCGAAGCAAAGGTTCATAATGGATATGTGTTGCATATGTTTTCAACGAGAGGATGTCAAATGTTTGATCGTAATTTGAATCAGTAAACCAAGAATGGACAGTGCCATCTGGCAACGCCGACCAAACCTAAAAATTTACTCTGAATATCATAGACAACCATTGGAAACAGAAACTGCAACCCTCCACATTCCCTTTTTCATATGGAAGCACCATGTTTACAAGGTATTCCTTCCAAGTTCCAATTGCTGGAATATTTTCCAGGAGATATGGAAAAAGGTGCTGATGCAAGCACCTAAAATCCTGTTGCCTGCCGCCTACAATTGAATTGCAAAATGAATGCATGGTGTAAAGAAGGAGTGACTGCACATCAAACTTCGTTGTTACCAAACAAAAATTTGCATTAAACAGAGTATCTCCAGAGTTAGACACAACAGTTGTTGCCACCTATAAACCGTGGCTATCTATGCGATGCATAATCCATTCCCATTGCAATTCAAGGTCTTTTCAAAATAAGGACAAGTAAATATGAGCTACTTCAACATTGCACATGGACCTTTTCTTGTACAGGAGTGGTTCATAATGACCACTGAGACCATTAGCGTCATGGAACAAGATGCAATATGGATTGCAAGAGGCACCTTTGTTGAATAGTAGATATCTTATTTTTCTTGTCAGTGACCATATTCCAATCGATATATTGAGCCGGCTAGATAACCACCATATAGAAAATGTGTCTCCCTAGAGTCCTCTTTCATGTGCAAGAAGAGATGCAGATGCAGACAATTGGATATTTGAAAAATACATAGCGACATCATGTATTTCGTGCAATTGCCGAAGAAAATCAAATTCCAGTTCGTATTCATAGGAGTTCAATGCTTTCACGTCGCCATTTTTGAAACAGGCCAAGAAATAGTCTATCAATACATTGTGCAGCTCGGTCGATGAATACCCAAAATGCAGCAAAACCTATAATGTATCAAAAAGTTAATCCCTTGCAGTATACGAGAATGCATCGAATATAAAGAAGCGATTACTAAGCAAACGCATGTCAACGCTGCCATGTATAATGCATTGTTTTTCTATTTCATGCGACTCAACATATATTACTTCTTCCATCCCCTCAACTCTTATTTTGAAGGTGTTTGTTAGATACTTTTAGTTTGTCCGAAAACAAAGAAAAGGGTGAAAAAGAAAATAGCACCCCCCCCCCAAAAAAAAGGAAAGCAAAAGAAGAAAACCACAAGCCCAAAATTGGGCATGAAACAGAAGAAAGAACACAAATAAATAATACCATAAATTTTCTAGGCAAAAACACAACATATGGGTGCAGTATTCCGACCCACTGAATAAGATCTTTCCCTGCGTCTACAACTATTTTTCGAGTACCCCTTCGCATTGCAATTTTCCAAATAGCTATGAACGTCGTTGCCAGCATATGAAGAGGCATGGTTTCTAGGAACATAAATTAAGAGAATAGACAAAGATGATATGCAACATAATTTGGAGCCAGGGACCCCCACCATTGAAAAACAAGAATAGGGAAATTTACCTGTCAACGAGGGATGACAAGAGGCCAGCCCTGAAAACTAGAAACCAAAATAATAGGACGAACAACTTGGAAAGTTGAAGAACAACAAACTAGTGAACAACGACAAAGATGTCGAACTACAGTTGTAGGACCTCAACTTTGCAAAGTTGAATCAAAGAAGAACAACAATCCCGGAACGAAGCAGCGAAGAAGCATCGACCACTGGAGCAGCGATTTCCACCATAAAAAAATAGAACAAAATTGTATCCCAAGGCATTTGCACAATAAACATTCAAACTGTCAGGTAAACACTTAAGACTGCGAGGAGTACCCAAGGGCCTAGCCCTGTACAAACATTCAAGAAAAAATGCAGCGTGGCAGATCTGTTCTCTCGAAACCCGCAACAATAAAACAAAAAATAGACATACTAATATGGTAGACAATGTATTTTAGCTAGCAGGAATTGCTAAAGCAAACATTCAAACTAATGCTAGCATTAATCCACCTTCGACCATTGCATAACAAAATATATGATTCTAAAAGACCATATACGATGAAATAATTTGGATATGCCAACGTATATAACATTGGGAATAGTGAAGCCGTGAAAAAGATCTCCAATCCATTGTCTAATCACATATTTACAAAGATGGTACTTTTTATTATATAAAAATCGACGGAAGATGTATGACTGCCATCAAAAAAATTGAACGAAACTGTATTCCAATGCACTTGTACAATAAACATTTAAGACTACTAGAGTTGTTAGGTAAACACTTAAGACTGTCAAGACCATCTAAGGGCCTAGCCCTGTTCAAACATTTAAGAAAAAATGCATCGTGGCAAGCTTCCTCTCTCGAAGTACGCAACAATAAAGGAAAAATCAGGCATAGTAATATGGTAGACAATGTATTGAAGCCAACAGGAAATTCTTAGGGAAACATTCGAACTAATGATAGCATTAATCCAACTTCCACCAATGCATAAGAAAATATATGATTCGAAAATACCTTATACGATTCAAATACTTTGGATATGCCAACAAATATAACATTGGGAATAGCAAAGCCGGCAATAAGACCTCCAATCCGTTGTCCAATCAGATCTTGACAAACATGGTACTTTCTATTATATAAAAATCGATGTTTTCACTTCTTTTGTTCCAAGAATAGATAATATGCAAATATTTCTAGTCAATGCACAATTTAATACCAGGTCAACAATTTATCGATTACTATAGTCCCTCTTTTCCTACGGCAGAAAGTAATAACACTTAAAAAAATTATGTATCTATCGTAATGAAAAGCAAGCATGAGGTTGAGAAACACGATAGATGGCGAGCACGTGAAATTGTGTGTGATATAAATTTCAGCAACTTAGTTTATTGTATATTTGGTATATTTATTGCGTATTTGAGCTGAGTTCACGCGTTGGAATGTATCGAGCTTTTTATCAAACAAAACGATCTTTTTTCCGTATTTATTATTTTAAAAGTGAAGGCAAATATTTTGACCGAGTTTGGAATCTATCTAGACTTGGTTTATTGAGTATATAGTCGAGCTCAGTCGAATGTTGCAATGTGTCTGGCTTTTCTATTATCATTTAAAACAATGTTAAAGAGATTTCTATTATATTTTCGAATTGACGTTAAACTTTTTAATTGGCAATTTGATAGTCAAATATGGAAACCGATTACATTTCACAAATAAAATAAAATGATTTTAAGTGTATATTTATATAGTTATAAACAATGTTAAAGAGATTTCTATTATATTTTCGTATTGACGTTAAACTTTTTAATTGGCAATTTGATAGTCAAATATGGAAACCGATTACATTTCACAAATAAAATGATTTATAAGTGTATATTTATATAGTTATTCATCATTATCATTGACTATGTAGAAGTGTATATTTATATAGTTTAGTCATTTTTATTCATAAGTGTATATTTATATAGTTATTCATCATTATCATTGATTATGTAGAAGTGTATATTTATATAGTTTATTCATTATTGATAGTGACGATGATAAGTATGACGATGATCATGATCATGTATACAATTGTTATATTTTTAAAATAATATATACTTTCTATTATTTATTTAATAGTCAAAGTTAATTATGTATTATATTTAATAGAAAAAGTAATGTTTAAGGTTTATTGATTTTGTAAA